>LBNU01006290.1:54200-87809 GCA_014162995.1 Artemisia annua | reverse complement strand
TTTTTTTTTTTTTTTTTTTTTTTTTTTTTTTTTTTTTTTTTTTTTTTTTTTTTTTTTTTTTTTTTTTTTTTTTTTTTGAAACGGCTATTTGTATTAAACTTCAAAAAAGGCTACCTTCTAACAAGGAGCTAGAAGGTAAGCAAATTACAAAATACATAGTTCACGAACTAGAAACATAACATGCATCCATGGGGCGAGAAAGCCATAAAGTCCAATCAAGAGAACTTTTTTTGTACCTATTATTCAACCAACAAAAACATAGATGTTGTAGTTTGATGAAGATATCTTCTACCAAACACCTTTTAGCCGAAAAGATCTTCTCATTTCTTGCATTCCAAATCAACCAAGATGAAGAGAATATGACGGATTCAAAACATGAAAGTTGATGTGCTTGAAATAACTTCTTCTTTTCCAAGCTAAGGTTTTTGACGAAATCAATAATCTCTAAAAAGGAAGAACTCATGTTGAATTCAAAACCCCACCACAAAAAATATTTTTTCAAAGGTGAGATACCCAATCACATTTCGCCAAAATATGGTCAACTGTCTCAAGTTCATTGTCACAAATGGGACACAGGATCGAAGGTATGTCAATACCTTTGAGGTCCAACTCCACTCTAGTTGGGATACGGTTTCTCTCGGCACGCCAAACAAAAATTAAGAATTTCGATGGAATGAGAGATGACCATCTAGTTGGACGACTTGTCGAGACAATCCCACATTTATCAATAGCAACACGCACTGATTTAACAGAAAACAAGTTCGAGTTACTTAACAAGAAATTCCAACCGTCTTCCCCTGTACCATGACGAAAACAAAGTAGATCCATTAGCCCATTGAATTCTTCCAACTCCCTGCCACTTTTGATGGGTCGACGCCAAGCCCATCTCCATTGAAGGTTATCATCATGACTTTCACATCGATCACTAAGATAACATTCCTGTGACGTTTCAAGTGCAAACAGTCTCGGAAATTTGTTTGAGAGAATGTGATTACCCAAACAAGGTTCTTTCCAGAAATAAATTGTATTCCCCTGACCGACCTTACGACTCAAAGCTTCAAAGAAATGAAAACCCATATTGTGTACTTCCATCCCAGCTTTGACGATAGATATCCAGCAACCGGTATTAGTTGACACATAATCATGAGGATTAGTACCACCTAAGTAACCATGAATATTAGTAATCACCGAGTTCCAAAGTGCACTCTTATCTGACCGTATTCTCCACCACCAACGAGAAAGAAGAGCAAGGTTAGCTGCTTTTAGGCTGCCAATACCCAACCCACCATTTAATTTAGGTGCTATCACATTTGACCATTTAATCCACGACATCTTTTTCTCATCACCAGTGCTACCCCAGAAAAATTGACGCCGAATGCTCTCTAAGATACTCAAAACTGAATAAGGAGCTTTGTACAAGGAAAAATAGTAAAGAGCGATGGAATGAGAGATGACCATCTAGTTGGACGACTTGTCGAGACAATCCCACATTTATCAATAGCAACACGCACTGATTTAACAGAAAACAAGTTCGAGTTACTTAACAAGAAATTCCAACCGTCTTCCCCTGTACCATGACGAAAACAAAGTAGATCCATTAGCCCATTGAATTCTTCCAACTCCCTGCCACTTTTGATGGGTCGACGCCAAGCCCATCTCCATTGAAGGTTATCATCATGACTTTCACATCGATCACTAAGATAACATTCCTGTGACGTTTCAAGTGCAAACAGTCTCGGAAATTTGTTTGAGAGAATGTGATTACCCAAACAAGGTTCTTTCCAGAAATAAATTGTATTCCCCTGACCGACCTTACGACTCAAAGCTTCAAAGAAATGAAAACCCATATTGTGTACTTCCATCCCAGCTTTGACGACAGATTTCCAGCAACCGGTATTAGTTGACACATAATCATGAGGATTAGTACCACCTAAGTAACCATGAATATTAGTAATCACCGAGTTCCAAAGTGCACTCTTATCTGACCGTATTCTCCACCACCAACGAGAAAGAAGAGCAAGGTTAGCTGCTTTTAGGCTGCCAATACCCAACCCACCATTTAATTTAGGTGCTATCACATTTGACCATTTAATCCACGACATCTTTTTCTCATCACCAGTGCTACCCCAGAAAAATTGACGCCGAATGCTCTCTAAGATACTCAAAACTGAATAAGGAGCTTTGTACAAGGAAAAATAGTAAAGAGCGATGGAATGAGAGATGACCATCTAGTTGGACGACTTGTCGGGACAATCCCACATTTATCAATAGCAACACGCACTGATTTAACAGAAAACAAGTTCGAGTTACTTAACAAGAAATTCCAACCGTCTTCCCCTGTACCATGACGAAAGTTACAAAGTAGATCCATTAGCCCATTGAATTTTTCCAACTCCCTGCCACTTCTGATGGGTCGACGCCAAGCCCATCTCCATTGAAGGTTATCATCATGACTTTCACATCGATCACTAAGATAACATTCCTGTGACGTTTCAAGTGCAAACAGTCTCAGAGTGCTCTCCCTCTATTCGAATTTATTGACAATCAATCAATCCAGGTATGTAATTTTGTGTTTATCTTATTAATCATGATTTAGAGTCGGTCTTCCAAAACCCTTAATCATTTAGATTTCTTCTTCATTGCTTGTCCAGTATGGTTTTATTTTGTTATTTCGATCAAGCCAAATTTTAAAACTTAAACATTTTACAAAACGGCAAATTAAGGTCCAACAAGAAAACTAGTAAATGCATGTTGTATTATAAAAAAAGGGGTATTGATGGCAAATGAATTCACTTTCTTTTATTCTCTAGACCAGTTCATTTCTTTAAGACTAAACAATTATTCACTGAATCTCTTAGGGGGTGTTTGATTTCGACTTAATTGACTTAATATGAAAAAAACTGAATTAATTAAGTCATATAAAAACTGTTTGTTTGTGACTTAATAGAGTAAGATGACTGAAAATATTAAGTAATAAAAATGAGGTTGTCTGCATTAAGTTATCTGTTAATTAACATGACTTAATGAAAAAAATTAAACAAACATGCCTTAGTCTTAGTCATGTTGGGGTCAGTAACCACGATTCCTAATTCGTCCAAAATTTCAGTCTCTTATGTTTAGGTTGTAAAGCATATATATTGCTACACACAAATTTTAAATACAAGTTACAAGTTATCGTTATGAGAAAGTGGATGTCAAATTTCAGTCTCTTGTGTTTAGGTTGTTAAATTGTTACTAAGTCATGTCCGGCATACACGATGCCTGTTTGTAGGTAAACGGTTTTTGTTTCTTTCTTATGCTGTCTAATAACCATAAATATGAATAAACTAGTGACTTAATGGAAAAAGCAACACCCCTTGTGACTTTTTGTGTTAAGTCATGTTTCTCAAATAAGTTTAAAATAAATAAAACTTTAATTTATCAACTTATCAAATTAAGTATCATTTTCAATTAAGACAATTAAGTCGAAATCAAACATTACCTAAGGGTCTCAGTTTCTCTTGTTAATAGATTTATCTGTTGTGGCTTTCTACATAATTCCTACTTACAAACAAAATCTTTTTAGGAGTGGTTCTTGCACTAGCTTCCAAATGATGACTTGATAGATGAACAATGGCACCCATTTCAGTTATTCCGGGAAATGGTATGGAAGTGTGAAAATACGAGACCATCTCGATTGCTTGGTGTGCAGATTGGGGCTACGCTTGTTGGTGTGGCAATTTCAAATGTATATGGCCGTGTTGGCCTTCATTGGTATGAAATGCGCAATTATATTATTAAAAATAGCAATAAATGATATTATTTGACCTTTTCCTTCTCATTAATCATCTAACAGTAAATTGTTACCATGTACTCATATACTTGTGTTAAAAGCGAAATATAATTGCTGCTAATTTTTTCTCTTCATGATATATATTTTTGTTAGCGGATTGCTTTGAGATACAAGTGCACAAGTATCTATTATATGGGGATTATTAGCCTTTTTTTTCTTTCTAAATGTCACTTTACCTTTTGATTTATATTTCATACTTAATTGCATTATGCATGAGATTATCGTCAGTTTTCATATGCTGCATATTTTGGAGAGGAAGAAAAGCAACATCATGGCTTTTAGAAACCTGGTTAGTTTTACAATGTATATACTTCTTTGTTAATTTTACAATTTATGTGCTTCTTTGTGATGCAGCTACTCATATTCCGTAATTTAATTTTAATTCTATGAATTATAAACTATGATTTACACCGTTTTTAATAATCTGGAAGCATGTGCTTTTGAACTGAAAGTTCACTCTTTTTCTTTGCGCAGATAAGAGAACTATCTGTGGGGGGCATTGTTGTTGGAGTCCCATTTGATATACGAGAGAAAACCTGGGAAAGAACCTATATGTAAATTTTTTATTTAAATATGCAACTTCAAGTCTTCAATATGTTTTATTCACATAGGAATTACAATTTTTTTTTCTTTCTATTTCTAGGAGGTATTTGTTGATGAACTTAATAAGTCAAAAAAACTTGAAGAGGTTACGTATGCCATTTGGGATGATTCCTGGAGTGGGTCACAGGTTTATACTTTTTTTGTTATGTATATTTTCTCTTTTGTGGACTTCTGATCGTATTAGAAATAGAATATCAAAATTTACAAGCCCTAAATGTTCGTTCTTGCTTAATGCAATATAACTCCAGTAATACTTAAGGTGTAACTATTGCATGATAATGCTTAATTTGTTATCAGACAATGAACTGTTTGTTGGATCCATTCCCTTTGGACCCAGAAGTGAAAAAGGTTTTAAGAGATGAAGAGATTCATAGATGCGCTACTGGAATACTCCAGGTTTTAACATTTGTGTGCCTTTGAAGTTTTACTTACAGTTTACTACTTATAGAAACAAAATATATCTAGATAAAAAAAAAAATTGGGCTTATGGGCTTTGCGTGATTAGCTGATGTGGATTTTGTCAGATTTGATCTTAAATTCAAATTTATCTTTCATTTGTTGGTCTTTGGCAGAGTTTTCTAGATTATGGAAGACTGTATGTGCCGCCAGATATTTTAGAAGAATGTGACCGCGATACCCATACTGTGGCACTAAAATGATGCTAGATGAGTATGAAATGTAATGTTACTAGGCCGTTTATAGCTGAGAGGTCACTGGTAACAAAGAGTACGGTAAACGTCTATGTAATGTCATTAAAATCTTTATGGTTGTGGTTTTACAAGTTTGTAATGATGGAATAATAGATATTCTAAAGCATATGTAACTTGTAAGGTGGCGTTTATATTGACTACTATCACGCCAATTAGACGCTGTGACAAGAAAGAAAATTGACCCAAGGATGGGCAAGATGTATTTTGGCAGTTACGGCGTGTTTGTTTTATTAAGATGTTTTAGGTCTGAATCTGACTACCACATCTTACTAGTAAGAGGTGGCTAAAAGTCTAAATCTGAACGAAATAATGTTGTTTGTTTTTGTATAATTTTCCGAATGATTTTAAGTGCTCGTTTCTGTAATTTATTTAAGTAACTTATTTAAATATGAAAAAAGACATTTTATCATAAATATAATATAGTTAATAAACCATCAAATATATTATATTAACACGAGTCTTCAATCTCTTATCGAGTAAGAGGCAGTAAGACAAGTCGCTCACTTCTTACTGAGTAAGATGTTATATGTATAACCGGGTCTTACTAAAAAGAGAAAAACAAACAAGCAAAACGTCTACCCACCTTTTACTGGTAAGAGGGAGTAAGAGGGCTAGTAAAACTTTTTTTTTTTTAAAAAACAAAAACAAACACACCCTTAATGTCTTCGGTGTATATGGTGCATATGCATTGCGTTAATGGTGTACGTGCTTATATATTGCACAAGGAAGATTGCAAAAAGTTGATAGTTGCTAGTCGGGGCCCACCACCTTGTAGCTAATAATTGTCCTAAGCCGGGATTAATTGTTGACTAACAAGGTTATGACATTCTACATATAAATTCCGAAGTTATTTGGCATAAAATATTACTACAATATCTTTTTTTTCCTAAAATGGTCAACTTGTATTGATAAATCAGCAAATTACAACATCATTCAAACAACTACAATGAACATGCTCATGTAGCTAATACAGGACATATACTTTCTACATTCAGGAATACAGTTGATTCAAAGATCACCATTCTTCTAGATATAGCATACTCATATGCTATCACCTAGGCAACCATGGAGAAATAGACCTTAACTACATTTCCACTAGACAAACACCATACTTGGCTTCTAATGTAGCCCATACATAGCAAACCAGAGGCTCTTGTCCAGGGCATCATTAAGGAATGGATAAAAAATATTACAATATTTTCTACATATAAACTTCGAAGTTATTTGTATGGCATAAACATATTACAATATAGCGTTGTTCAAATACTTCATATACTTTAAATACTATATTTGAATTTTCACATAGTTCGAAGTTCATGTTGTTCAAAATCTGTTATATACATACTTCTATTCATTAAAGAAATGGTAAAAGATGAAATCGATTTTTAACACGGTAAGTTTATCTTCTATTTTTAATTAACCTGGCCGACTTTCTATAATATGACGTATTGTTTCGGATGTATATCGTGTTTTGGGTCTTTAATCTATTGTCCCATTTGGTAAATGGTATAGCCCGGCCAATAGTTATTGTAAACCCCTAAAATTCGGAATCTAAAATTTGAGCTAAATTTGAATTTTTATAAAGTTTGAGAATTTTTTTGATAAAATAAAAACCTTAGTTCGGGTATATTAAAAAGTATTGGTATAAATTTGATAAAGTATACATCGCCTCACTATACACCATTATACTTGGTCTATGTATTTTTACTAAACCGAACTATTAAACTCCTTAATTACATTTCAAAATAAGTATGATAATAACAATTACCAGCTCTATGTTTACATTGACCATTTCATACTCGGACATATTATTTGAAGAAGAATATTGCATAAAATTATTTATGTTTGCACATACTATATGCATACGTTTTCATCATATTTGCTTACTAGTTATAATGCCCGCGCACGCGCGGGTTTTTTTTTAAATTTTTTTTAATGATATATTTTTATTTCTTAAAAGACAAATAATTTAATCTTTGTTTTGTTTGATTTATGATTTTTAATTATATTTGTTTATTATTAAAGATAATCTTTTAAAAATCTAATCCTGTTGTTTGTTGCATCTTATCTATATTATTTTATATTTATCTTCTACTTGTGTAGTATTGCATCTTATCTATACTTTTATGTATTTATCTTATATTTGTGTAGTATATCAACAAAACAAAATTTTAAAATTTTATATTAAAAAATAACAATTAAAATATTACCTAATAAAGAAATATTCTTTTTTTCTAAAATACGAAAGTACCAACTAAGGGTTTTGTTTTATTATATAATATATAAAAGATTCAACAATCAATACCATTAAAGCCCATTCATTCCTAATTATAGCCCATAATTAACCCACACTTAAATGCCCATTAAACCCATTTAAACCATATTAACGGTAAACACATGTACGCTCCTTTTGATACCCTTTTATAATCGATTATTTCCTAGCTTGTTCCTCTCACTCGACAACACAACAACAAACATAATACTCGACTGCTATTGTTGCTCTTTCTTGAATATCAAACGAGGGTATATTATACTTAGGTTTTGGGTACGAGTCTCGTACGTAGTTTCGTGATTCTTTTCCTCTCGATTGTCTCCAAGGTAAATCGACTTCTTTTCTTTTTTCCTTCGGTTTATAACTGAAGTAATTCGACCTTGCTGCTCTTATATCGACCCTATGATAGAATATCGACAATGGTTATATTTTTATGATGTCGACATGGTCGCTCCTTTTTATTAGACACAAATTGTCAATATAATGACCCAACAAATGTTAAACTCGACTCTTATGTTATTTTTGTTCGACCCTTCTTTTTGTTCGACCATAACGGGACCAACTAAACAAACTAATAATCGACCCATTCTGAATAAATATTGACCCTTGTAACTTTTGTTGTACCATCCGACCTTTAGTTGCTTTCCTATATTAGACCATAACTGAACCAGTGTATGCATTTGCAAAAGTATAAAACTGATAATGTTTATTTCATGCTTGAGTTTTATTTTAAAGTTTTTTAAACTAGGCCTAGGCCTAGGCCAACAGGTGTCAAAGGTGTGCGTTGTCGTTTGTTGGTCGAAGTTAATAATAAACAACAAAGAGGTGTTTATAGTTTTGAATGCGTAAAAAATATGTTTGCTTTATGTGCATTAGTACTAAAATAAGGGAAATGATTTGCACACTCTCCCAATTAATTGGGACACTCCAATTATAAGTGTTTGGACATTTATACCCTCACAGTTACCTTTACATTTTCACCCAAGTGAGGGTATAAATGTCCAAACACATATAATTGGAGTGTCCCAATCAATTGAGAGAGTGTGCAAATCATCTCCCAAATAAATGTGTTAAGTTTTATTGTGTTAAATTATATTTAACTCGCATTAATATTTTCAGTTATTAAAATGTCGGACTAACGTGATCTATATTATTTGGACATAATAATAATAGGGATGTTTTGGTTAAATAAACTTAATGACATTGAATGTATTTGAAACCCTAAACATAATTGTATTTATGATGTCTTAAAACCCTAGACATAATTATTAACGTTTTGGAACCTAAATGGCATTTAATATGTTTTTAAAACCCTAAGTTGACTGAATGTAGAAGCTTACTTAATATATTATGAACCCTAATCCGTGTAGATTTGTTAAAGAAAATGTAACGTCTATTGATTCGTTTGCTTTTCATTCATTTGCATTAAGGTACGGATATTCAGTCTTACTTTTAGACATTATTTTATTTGCATTTCGTATTGGTACGAATATTCTGGATACCCATTTCTATTTACATCGTTATCGATTGGTTCGTTTGTTTAATTATTCGTTTATCATGATTCGTATTCATTGACTTTGATTCGTTTACTTTGATATGAACCTTTGATATGAACCCTTGATCTGAACCGTTGATATGATCCTTTTGTTGTGATCCATCTGATATGACCCCTTTGTTATGACCCTTTGTTCCGATCCATTTGATTTGACCCATTGCTCAAGGTACTATCCCTAGTCATGAAGGTAACATGGCCATGTCATTGAGGCACCAATGGCATGATACTTTCTGTGGAGGTGTGATTGATCCACGACGTTTCCCTTATCTGTATCTGTGGCCATTATCTGAGTACGTATGCTAGCCTTGAGCTAGGGTACGTGCTAATATGTTTTGTAGGGGAGCGTATGGATGCATCCTAGGTAATGTGTAATGATATCTGGTGATTGGTAGGTGTGTGATCCTACACCCCATCACAATTTGGTACATTGGAGTCTGCAGCTCCATGTACAATAAAGGAATTGACGGTATAATGTATTGTGAAATGAAATGATTGATTGAATGTTTTGGTACTTGAGCAAATTCTGTTACTATCCCTTTTATCACTTCTGGACTATTCTTTGATTACCATTTTCACATGACCCTTCATATTCCTTATGACATCGTTTCTCAGCAGGTTCTCATTGGATTGTTTGTTTATTCGTTTATGTTTAGTTATCTTTCATATGTTTATATATGTTCACTGAGCGTTAGCTCAGCCGCATTTTCTTTTCCCTGCGGCATGTATCAAGTTGGAGGCTGGGATTGAGTGATAAGAGTAGGAGCTTTTTAGTGGACCAACCCTACCTTAGTATTCATGGATTTTATTTCAGTTTATGTCTGACTGCTTCATATCTTTTAGAAGCTGGTTTTGATTGTAATTGTTTTATTAGTCCTTTTAGTCTCAATATTTGTAATTTATTGAGTTAAGTCTTCCGCTTGCGCTTTATGTTCTGAAATGACACCATAATGTTACACTTTAGACCCTTATCCAGTTTGGGGTGTTACAATTATGGTATCAGAGCTTAGGATTCGACCTGTAGAGCTTAGGCTATGACCTATGAGGATTGGGTAGACATTAGGATTCATTCTGTTTTGACGCTTTCTTATGCTTTGACGTTTCCTTCTGCTTTGACTATTTTTTTTCTTCACATTTTGATCTTCACCTTGGATGTTTGCATTCACTGATTCGTTTATTCATAGTGGGCACTATTATCATGTTTCTGAGTCTAGGCGTGCTGTTCAATGGAGCATAAGATTGATGTCTGTCCTAAGAAGAAGTGGGTTGGCGGTTCGTGAATTCCTCGGTTCATTTTTTTTATGCTTTTCATTTTGCGTCTTGATACATATTTTTCTATTTTATGTTATATTTCTGTGATTTCCAATTTGAACATGCTATTAATTCGAGCCGACTAAAAGCTCCTAACATGCGATCATTAGAATTCGCTCATGCATTAAATACAACCAAATAATCGTAGTACACATCCGATTCATGTTTCTTAAGACGTTCAAGCAAGTTACCGTATAGGAGGTTAGCCAGTTTTCTTAAGCCTAACATCGACTTCACCCACCCACAATAATCACACGCAAATCAACAACATATAATCAATAGCTTGTTTTCATTATATCTAAGCAAACACGATAAAGACCTAGCCTAGCATGTTAATTGAAAGACAAGCATAAGATATAATCGCACAATACATAGACATATTGTGACAACTGGTAATTTCGGGACACTTTTCAAATTCACCGCATTACACTTTTTTATAAACGTGAGAATTGAGTTATCGATGATTTTATTGAGTTTTGGGAATTTCGTTAGAAAGTTTGGAGATTATGGAAAGCGTTTACTTCTTTACGTACTAATTAGGCTATTTAAGTACTTGGTTATAAGCACTACTTGACTTTGGCACTAGGAATCCTAATAAAATGAGTATTTGATGAGTAATGGTTACAATTGTTTCATTCTAAGTATTCGAGTTAGTTTTTGTGAGCCGGGAATGACGAAACGTTTTGAGGTGATTTTATTTATCAAACGAACTATTTTAACCTTACGAGGAATTGTTATAAAAGCGAACGGTAGATACTAAAATGATTTTGTGTGGCGACCGATGTCCTTATAAATTTAATAAATACATGCGTCGGGAGAGATTTAAGAAAAATAATAGTTTTGGGTCCTTCATTTACACTAGTTTGTAAAACTAAATAATAGAGGGACCAAACCCGCCATAAACCTAAACTTACAATACTAAAAACCCTAACCCTAACTATTATTTCATTTTATCATCACCTCCACCTCACTCTCTCTCCCTCTCTCTTGTCTTGACCGCCGGCCGCCCCTCACACACCACCACCGTCGCCACCATAACCACACCACCATCTCCATAACACTAAAAAACACACCCTCTTTCCATCTATACTATTCACGCGCCCAAAAACGAACCCCTACACCTCGAAAACACCATCACCGCCGCTATTCATCACCACCACCACTTCATTTTCTTCCATTTTTATAGATCTACTAAGGAAAGGTAAGAAAACATGGTTTCTCACAAGATTTGACTCAAACCCGAGTCAAAACTCGTTGTAAGATGGTTTTGGGTATGAGAAATTGATGGGTTTAATAGATTTTGATAGATTGGTCACGTTTGGCATCGAATGGGACGAGTTTGATGTGCTAGTTGTTATTCTTGATAATTTTTTATGCTTGGTAATTGTTGTGATTAATATTTTGGCACTTTAATGCTTGGGTTACGATTTTCTTGAAGTATTATAGTAGTTTTGTTGCTTGGTTTCTAGCCGAGACCCTAAGGGGGTTGTTTGGCTCGTTAAACGAGGCTCGGCCAAGCCAAGACCCTTTGGTCTCGGCAAAGGCTTTGTGGTTCGAATGGGGTTGAGCCGAGACCCTTGGTCTCGGTAGCATGAGCTTATTTGACGTGATGATATTAATTGGTTACGTGTAAAGTTAGTTAAACTAGTATTAGTAAATAAATGAAGTTGCCGATAGATATTGGGGTCGTTATAATTATTGAAATGTTTTAAATGGTTAAACGTTGGCGAAACACAATAAACTTGAGTTATAAACGAGATGAATAAATATTAGTATGTGGATGAGTTTGTGAAATAAATTGATTATCGAAAAGTATATAAATGGGATTCGTGTAATAATGTGGTACGTGGCTATGTGATTTATTCGTGAATTAAATGTTACTTGTATATAATTATATTGTGAACTAACGTTTGTTGCGATTGTGTCATTGATATGCAGTGCTTGGTTTTGAATTCCGGAGTTATAAGGATGTGAACTTTTAGAATGACGGAGATAGGTTAGTACGAGAGTCGTAGACGGCCTCACATTGTTGTAGTTGTGAAGTGTGGATTGGATATCGGGATACATATTGGATTGATTATATTATGACGTTATATATTGATACTTGGTGCACGTTGAGGTCGCCTTGACTTTCTAGTCTCGGTTGGCTTCAACAAAGCCGTGACATGGACTTTGGACTTTGACTAGTTATGTGGACCGGGAAGTCATAACTCGGACACGTGGACTCGAATAAATAATAATTCGTTAATATCGTTTATTACGATTAACTTGTATATAATATGAGTCTAAATATATATATANAAAAAAAGGGTTTTTTTTTTTTTTTTTTTTTTTTTTTTTTTTTTTTTTTTTTTTTTTTTTTTTCAGATCGTGGTGTTTGTGTTTTCGATGGCCGAACGGTTAATTTTCAGATCTGTTGATGACGGTTATTTTTCGGTGACGGGGATATAAGCTTTTTTTCAACTGTTGCCGGTACACCGGATACATCATCGGTACACCGGATACATCGGCGGTTCTTGGTACACAAGTCACATTTCCGGTGTATCTAGATGGCGGGTCTCATTTTTCCGACGACCATTCGTTTTTCCGGCGACCATTTAGTGATTTTTTGGAGTTGTATATCTCGACATGTGTATTGTCATGAGTTAATTGGGTTCCTTGTTTTAAATCTTATTTTTTAGAACTGTATTATATTTTTTAGTTTTTTTGAAGGAATGTATAAGTTTTTTTGGACATTTATGTATATATTTTTGTAAAAGATGTACCAGTGTTTGACGTATATGAGTGATACACTATTTGCTCGTGTGTAATGTACCAGACCCGTTGTTGTAAGATATGGCGTATTAATTAGTTAAAGGTGTGCTCGCGTGTAATGTATCAGGCTCGTTGTCATAGCACATGGTATATTAATTTGTTATACGACGTGTGTATCGTATTTTAATTTGTTAAAGGATGTCTCAATAAATGTTTAACCGAAAAATAAGGCCTCATCAATATATTTCAATTAAATAATGTCTCAATAAATGCTTGACCAAAATACCTATAGAAAGTGAATTATTTACTAAAATGCCACTCCATCAAATCAGCCAATAAATAATACCAATTAATAGATCCAACGGTGTAGATTAGGGTCTTACTTTACCAACTTTAAGCTTGATCTCACATTAACCCTCCCCAACATAAACATATATATATATATATATATATATATAGGGTAAAGTTAAAATAAAAAGACAAATATCCGTAAAAAGAGTAAAAAGATTTTTTTTTTCAAAAAGTTCTCGAAAAAATCTAAAAAAATTCCACAAGATCGGGTATGTTGGTGTATAAAACTTTTGTGAAAAAAGTTTTTCTAATTTTGAGTTTTTATACGTTTTTTTTAATGCACAAAAAACGAATTTTAATGCGCAAAAAAAATTTGATGCACAAAATTTTTAACTTGTTTTAGTTTGATGCGCAATGTTATTTTGATGAAAAAAGTCAAAAGAAGTTGGGTGCAAAAACGAATTTTTGATGCACAAAAAATCGATTTAATGTACAAACGTATTTTTTCATAATTTTTTTTCGGATAAAGTATCCACTTTTAGAAAAACTTCCTTCACAACTTTTTCATGCACCAACATACCCGATCTTGTGAAATTTTTTGAGATTTTTTCGCGAATTTTTTGGAAAAAAAAATTCTTTTTACTCTTTTTACCAAAAATCCTCTTTTTATTTGATCTCATCCCTATATATATATATATATATATAAACATATATATATATATATACCCACTTATATAATAAATAAGTAATGTAATAAATAAAATAATAACGTAACGATAACTATTAACTATTAAGTTAGATTAATATTTATCGGAACCTTATTAAACAAATATATAAAGAATTTACCTTACAAGTTAATAAAGGAAAGGTTCTTGAAAAAGGACTATAACGGTTTCGAAACAAATAAATCATTGGTGTGAATTATTAAATATTCGAGTACACGCTAAGCAAGTCCAAAGCTTATTTTTCCTTTTTGTGATGACTAAGTTAACCTTTTGTTAGTAAAGTCTCGGATTCATTTATCGATAACGGGTCATTAATATCGTTATTGGACCTATTGGACTGACGAGCCCAATAGGAGCCTAATAAGGACATTAAGCGACCATGTTGACGAAAAATGCATCCTACGACTAATGATATAACTTGAGGACCAATAAGTAAATCGATAAATGGTTGGACTTATCAAGTTGACGATATTGATAAGCCGTCAACCCTTCATATGATGACTTATCGTTCCATGAGGTCATGTCATTTGACTTTGACCCTTATGTGTTATGTGTTGGTATGCTATATGTTGTGAATGCTAATTACGTGCTATGTGGACTATATGACTTATTTGAGGTCTATGTCGTTAAGAGGTTTTGGATTATACGTTTATGATGATACTTGATTAGTTTATTTGGCGTGAGATTACTTGAGTCGAGACCTTGTCTCTAGCACCCGTACCAAACGATACCGAACGATACCAAGCGATAACTAAAACTTTTCAAAGAACGTTTTCTTTCGGAAAAATAAACGGAAACTACTCGGGAAATTAAGGGAAGTAATTAACTTTCGAGAACTATATTAAGTTAAGTTCTATATATATGAATAGGTCGTGCCAAGTCGTAGTTGCTGTGAAGTCCTAGCCTTACTCTCTTTTGCTATTACGTATCTATCTTGATTTCTGCTTGCTACATTCGAGGTGAGTTTCATAGCCCCATTTTCACTCGTATTTTTAATGGTTTTTCTAAATTTGGGGGAGAATACATGCTGCTAGTTTTCTTGGACCTGCTACTACTTTGTTTTGCTATTGTGTTGACTAGACTTAGGGTAGACGAAAGTAGACGTTGACCTAGAGCTAGGGCGTTTTGACCCTAGTTTGGTATAGACTCTGCTGCGGCCTAGAATTGGGCAGTAATGGGTGGTTCCTTGTTGTAACCCGACTAGTGACCGTTGAGGGGCCCACTCACTATGACCTTTCATCCTTATTAAGGTGATAAATTATTGATTGAGGTTGCGTGATGATTGGATTATGATGTCTATGCCTGCTCTAGTTACACATAGCGCTAAAATCCTTCAGGTCCCGTATGATTTTTACTCTAAACCTATGAACTCACCAGCGAAAGCTGACCTTTTTAAGCATGTATTTCTCAGGTGACTAGAAGTCTTGCTTTCACTACTTGGACTACGGTGATGTGGCTTGGATCTTGGTTTGGTTTGAGGCATCGAAGAAAACTCTGATATTTCTTTTATAAAGACCTGTTTTCTATTATCTATTTTGGGTTTGTCTATCTAAAGATTATGGATTTATGTAAACTTTAACTTTTGTTGACTTTGGTTTACATTAATATCTATGCTATCTTGTTATCTATACTTGCGATGGTATCAATTCACGTAGCACCCCGAAAGCTTGTAAGTCTTCCGCTGTACGAATTTTGGGGGTGTTACAGATTGGTATCAAAGCCAGGTTATAGAGAACTAGGTACATACTAAACCTAAACTATAACCATTTTTCATAAAAATCGATCCTCGACCAACGCCTGCCAGCTGCCAAGCCGAAGTCTTTCTTTAAGATAAGTTTTGAACGATATGAGTTTATGAAATGATTATTTTGAGATAGATGCGAGAACTTAAGTTGAGATTGGGATTTTACACTATGATTATTGCGATATTCTTGATTTATGGAGTTAATATGGTACATATTTGGAGAACGTATTCGAGTATTGAGTTTTGGTTTGATGATTTGACTTAAGCGGTTTTTATGATTTTATACGTGATTAGAGTAATGCGGTATTTTGACTTTAGAAACTATATCGTTGAGTTTACGTTAGATGCGCGTTCGATTTATTTTGAAATTCTTACACCTATCCCTATACCGTTGTCACAGACATGCCTTCGCCTATCGCTGATGTATTCGAGAGTATCCTTGTTGATCCATTTGGACCAGCACGGACTCAGGTTCTTCCAGCTCAGGATGATCCTTACATGATCGTCCGAGATTCTGCTATTGCTTCTTCATCATCGGCCACTTCAGGCCCACATACTCCACCTGTTTCTCAGCTACCTACTTCATCAGCTGATCGCCCCAGCTCTTCGCGACAGCTTACCTTACATCAGGTGCTGGCACGAGCTCGGACTTCGCGATTTCCCTATCGCACTACAGCTCGTATGTCGGTACGACCTTTATCACCGCCTATTCAGCTTCATGCTCACTCTCTTCTGTCATCACCCACTTCCTTATTATGTCGCCGTTCGAGATCGCCGACTTCATCACCTATTGGTTCGCCCTCTCAGAGGCGTAGGCTTATGGAGTCCTACTCTGAGGAGGATGAGGACGTTGATCCTCACATGGATGAGGAGGATGAGGATGTAGACCCTCCCGAGGAGGAGGAGGAGGAGGAGGAGGATGAGGATGTAGACCCTCCTGAGGAGGAGGAGGAGGATGTACCTGATGATGCTATTGCTCCAGCTCAGAGCCCCGCTCATTCTGCCCATTCAGATGAGCCAGATTCACCACCATTTTCACCTTTACCCTTTGTTCCACCACCAGCTGAGATGGATGTACCTCCCCTCTCACCTGGATCGGATGTGCCGTCAGTAGTTTCGTCAGAGGCGGCAGAGTATGGGGAGCTTGGGAGAGTTTGGGATAGATTGAGGATGTAGGGGGCGAGGATTAGTGCCTTGGTTGAGCAGATGGGGGACGAGTCTGTGAGGACGATAGATGATTTGAGGGATGACATGGGATTTGTACTTGGTAGGATCAGGGTATTGAGGGGTGACCTGTCAGATCTGAGGGAGCAGTTGGAGATCTTTCAGAGGGGTTTCCTTACCGCCAGGGATGCGGATAGGAAACTATGGAGGAGATCGGCAGATCTGGAGAGAGAGGTTGCTGACCTCAAGAGGATCAGGAGACCCATAGTGTTGAGATTGCTTCTGTGTGGAGAGAGGTGAAGAGTCTGCAGGACGAGCTCAGAGTTCTTCGTCAGGGACGTGGCTAGAGTCGTCGTTGGATGTAGTTGTGTTGCTTTCTAAACCGAGTAGTCCTTGGTTAGAAAAGCTAGTTTATCCCATCGTCTTGTGTTCTTATCTTCCTTTGGTTGTATCTTTTGGATCGTTGCTATCTATTTACTCTATCGTGTTTGAAACATTGTTGATTGGTCCTAAAACAGTCAACTAATATTAACCAAGGATTTGGTCAACAAAAGTCAAACTATCAAAGACACAATGCAAAACCAAGGAGTATAGTTATTCCCGGGTCGTTAAAGTCCCAAGAGATGTGATATTCTGTGTAAAAACGAGTTCAGGATCACAATATGTTGAATAGAAAGAGGGATATATGAACAAAAATCGATCACTTTAAAGAAAGTTAAAATCTGTAAATTACAGCGACTTAAATGCAAATTAAACAAAATAAAAATAGAAAACTAAAATTAAAAATGATGATTAACTAAATTATAACAAAAATAAAAAGTAAATATTAATTATGATTATTAAAACTAAAACAAATTATCTAAAAATGAGAAAATAACTTAGGAAATGAAAATAAAATTCTAAAAATGTAAAATAACTTAGAAAATGATTAAAAACTTAAAAACTTATTTATCTAATTATTTATATACTTATTATTACTTAAAAATTATTTCTAATTACTTAAACAAATTAAATATACAACTAAATAGGAGATTATCCTAAAAAATTGAAAATTCAATTTCTAAAAGTCTATGATAACTTAAAACAAATTTTAGAAAATTAAAACTATTTCTATAACTATTTAATTACTACTTATTAATTATTAACTATTTATTAATTATTATTAATATAATAAACTAAAAAGAAAATGAGAAAATGTTATGGAAAATAAACTAAAAATTTTAAAAAGTCTAAAAATATGTTTAGAACTCAAAATAAATTTATTATGCTAATTATATAATTACTATTAATTAATTACTAATTATTTATTAATTATCTAATTAATTAACTAAAATTACAAAAGCTATTATATGAACAGTGAAAATTGCAAATATAATTTTTAAAGATTCTAATAAACTTATAAAACTTAGAAAAATTATAAAAAGTTATCCTAGATAATTATTTAATATAAAAAAAACTATTTAATATATTTATTTTAACTAAACCTATTTAACTGTTTTTGATTTTTTATAAATATTAAATGAACACAGAAAAATCTAAAACTTTTTCTAAAATTACTCTAAGGTGACAGGAACTTAAGAAAAATATAAAAAAGTTAGGTTGTTAACAAAAATAAGCAAATGACTTAAGCTAATAAGACCTAATAAGAACTTATCCTATTTTTTATTTCTTTTTGTGGATTTTCTTTTACAAAACTATTAAACTACTGTAATTATGAAAGTTTAATGAAGACAAAAACTTAAGAACTTAAAAATAAGCTGAAATGAGCTTATGAGCTTTCACAGTGAGCTTTTGGGCTCACAGTGGATGATACAAGCTCAATTAAGCTTGGAACAAGCTTAATACTGAAAACCAAAAGTGAAATAATATGAGAACAAGTGAGATAGACTGAAAATGAGAAAATGGAACAATGGAATTCATTGAGNAATTAAAACTATTTCTATAACTATTTAATTATTACTTATTAATTATTAACTATTTATTAATTATTATTAATATAATAAACTAAAAAGAAAATGAGAAAATGTTACGGAAAATAAAATAAAAACTTTAAAAAGTCTAAAGATATGTAAAATCTATTTTAGAACTCAAAATAAATTTATTATGTTAATTATATAATTACTATTAATTAATTACTAATTATTTATTAATTATCTAATTAATTAACTAAAATTACAAAAGCTATTATATGAATAGTGAAAATTTCAATTATATTTTTTATAGATTCTAATAAACTTATAAAACTTAGAAAAATTATAAAAAGTTATCCTAGATAATTATTTAATATAAAAAACTATTTAATATATTTATTTTAACTAAACCTATTTAACTGTTTTTGATTTTATATAAATATTAAATGAACACAGAAAAATCTAAAACTTTTTCTAAAATTACTCTAAGGTGACAGGAACTTAAGAAAAATATAAAAAAGCTAGGTTGTTAACAAAAATAAGCAAATGACTTAAGCTAATAAGACCTAATAAGCACTTATTCTAATTTTTTATTTCTTTTTGTGGATTTTCTTTTACAAAACTATTAAACTACTGTAATTATGAAAGTTTAATGAAGACAAAAACTTAAGAACTTAAAAATAAGCTTAAATGAGCTTATGAGCTTTCACAGTGAGCTTTTGGGCTAACAGTGGATAATATAAGCTCAATTAAGCTTGGAACAAGCTTCATACTGAAAACCAAAAGTGAAATAATATGAAAACAAGTGAGATAGACTGAAAA
The DNA here is from genome assembly GCA_014162995.1 of Artemisia annua. Classification (NCBI taxonomy): domain Eukaryota; kingdom Viridiplantae; phylum Streptophyta; class Magnoliopsida; order Asterales; family Asteraceae; genus Artemisia; species Artemisia annua. Next base: position 68,119 of record LBNU01006290.1, on the reverse strand, counting down.
TGAGAAAATGGAACAATGGAATTCACTGAGAAGCTTGAAATAAGCTAATAAGCTATTCCACTTAACACTAACAACCAAACACTCCATGCAGTCAAATGTTGGCTTAATTTAAGCTTATAGAATAAGCTCAAAAAGCCAAAATATGAACTGAAGTAGCAAGTAGGGTTGGTAGGCTTTCCAAAAAGCTAAAATTCACCTTGTGGGGTTCACTGGTTAACTTTTTAGGAGCTTATGAAGATGGCTTAATTTCACTGAATTGCTCAGTGGTTTGCAAAATGGGACAAGGTTAAAGCTAGTTGCAGCCCTATTAAATAAGCTAGAAATTGGAAAATAAGCACTGAGATAAGAAGTTGGGTTGCTTGGCTTCTCAAAGAACTAAAAATCACAAGCTAAGCTCAAGAAATGAGCTTTTGATGAGCTTGTGAAAATTACCACTTACACTGACTACTCAGTGAAATGGAATGATATTTGCAGACATATTAAGCAAAGATTAAGCACTTAGAATAAGCATTTATGGCAAATAAGCAGTCAAATCATGTAGTCAGCCACAAGAGATTCACAGAAAACCAAATTGCACAAAGTAACAAGCTCTAATGAAGCTTGTGCAAGCTTATGAAAATGAATACCACAACTGTGCACAGGGCACTTTTTCAGAAAAGTAGTAAAAAAAAGCCTTAAAAAAAGCAGTGTAATAAGCAAACTAAAAATTATGAAAAATACTATTAAACAGACAAGCAACAAGACTACAATAACCCAAAAGCTCTTAAACCAAATCTCAAAGTCCAATCCACAGGCTAAATCCAAAGTTTATTCAAAAATAAATTTTGTGAACTTTTGACTTTGTATGAAAACTTAGAAAGTTGACTTATGTGAACTTTGATCTTGATTTAATCACTGAGTAAGTTATTTAAGGCTATAATAAGATTAGATTAAGTAATCCAAACAACTTTAACACACATAATCATAGATTAGCAACATGGAAATTCAACACAGATTCACACAAATGAGATTTAAGGTGATTTTGACTTTTTATGAAATGACCACTGAATTTTATGACTTGTATGAACTATATATGCCTAAGTGAACATGAAATAACCAAGAACAACAACACACATACACTGGAATACCAATATGACAGCAAATCCAAACAATCCTCACAGATTATGAAAATGAGATTTTCAAAACAAATGAAAGATTTAAACCACAAGATTGATTCCAAACTGTTTAACTACTAATATTAAGCATAATCAAGCACATAAACAACACTTATAACATACAGAACATAAGAATCCAAAATCCACTATTTTCACAGTAAAAATGGATTTTCAAGCAAAATCAAATTCTGTCACACCCCCAAAGTCGGGTCCAGCGGAAGCATACATGTCACTGGGGTGCTACACAATTGGTATCTAAACACAAAGTATAAAGACCAGTTTGTACATCAATTGTTTCAAAAAGTTTTCATAAATCAAAGTATTTTATTTACAACATCCAAAAATAGTGCGGAAGTAGGCCCATAAAAATAAGTAGAGTGGTCCCAAATGATTATCAGAGTCATCTATGACCATGCCATGCCGTTTGCCAAGCGCCTCCAAGAGTAAGTTACCACCATAGGACTCTGAAATACATGTTAAAAAGTGTCAACACAAAGGTTGGTGAGTTCATAGTGTTTATATAAAACAATTGATTGAAAAACTTTCGAGTTTGTTTGATAGTTTCAATAGGTGAGATAAATCGTGGGCTACGTTGTTATACGCCCATAGTTTGCTTGATTTTCCATAGTATTTGTATAAAATCATTGAATTACTCAGGTTGATAGTTGAGTAAATCCATAGTATTTGTGTAAAACAGTTGATTGGGTGATATCCAATGTTTGTATACAATCCTTTGATTGGGTGATATCCAATCCTTTAATTGGGTGATATCCAATGTTAGTATAAAATCCTTTGATTGGGTGATATCCAATCCTTTAATTGGGTGATATCCAATGTTAGTATAAAATCCTTTGATTGGGTGATATCCAATCCTTTAATTGGGTGATATCCAATCCTTTAATTGGGTGATATCCAATGGTTTAGGTAAACAATTAGAGTGATTGCATCGATTTCAGTAAAATGTTTAAGATAAATGAGTAACGCTTGTAAGTAAAAGTGTTTGAGCATGTATCTCCCCCAAAGAGTTTAAAATTAGATAAAAGAGGGGCTATGACTCACCTTAGGAATAGGCTGAATAGAATGAAGTACCCAGTAATGGACAGTGTGCAGCACCGACACGCGACCTAAATTAGTGTGGCAAGTTTAGTTTACAGCTTCAGGCTTAAGACTTGATGAAGTTCAAATAAGTTTAAAAGTTTTAAAATGTTTGTGTTGTTGTTGCTTGTGTGGCATCATTTAAGTTTAAAACAGTTTTCTAAGTGTTTGCAAGTATTGGCTCTTGGAGTTTGTGCATTGGTATATATTCATATATATATATAAGAGAATGTACGTCGAATAAGTCCTTGGTTTGGAAAATAACCGAAAGACTGATACGGGAAATATTATGATATATAGTTACATAATAATAGATGCAAATCGTTGAATGATAATTATTTATACTAAGTATTTAGCGACTAGTTTATATTTATAAGAAAAGTTAGTGGGTGATAAGTTAGAAAAACATTACGATATTTTCCTTATTATTAATTTTAACAAATCTAACTATCGTCATTTAGTCGGTTTTAATATATTGAGTATAGAGTTTGATGAAAAATAGAGCATGATGTGTTTGTAATGTTAGTTTTCACCATACCGTCATGTGTTGCAAATATTTGAAATATGTCAATTCACTACTACAAAAAGTGTTTTTTACAACGGCCTTTTTATAACGGTTTTACACTACACCGCTCTAAAAGATCCGAAAAACCATTTAACAGAACATACATTTGTAAAACCGTTTCAAAAAAATGTTATTTACAACGGTTTCATATCCTAAAACATTTTATACTACGGGTTTCTAGGAACCGCTATATAAAAAAGCATTTTTAAAAAATTTCACAATTTAAAAGCGGGATATTTTTCCCTCTATTTCTTTTTTTCACGATTTTTTATGACGGTTGTTAGAGAAACATTGAAAAGATAAACCAAAAGAATCAAAATATAAACCACAACTAGCACTAGTACCCACATATCTTATATTTTTATCTCATCTTCAATGTTCTCAGAAACACAATATACAAATAACATTTCGCCTCTGCCACTGCCACTTGCCGGAATCGAGAGCACATTCTCATGATCAACTGAACAACCGTGACCCACAAACAAGAACCACCAGTTTGCAACAAGATGTAATAATAAGCTTCATTTGTTTTAGATCTAAATAATTCTTATATTTTATTTTTATGATTTGTTTGCTTTAGATCTAATGACTCTACTTTGAGGTTTAATGTTTGAATTTTCTATTGTTGCAGGTCTTGTTAATTTGAACATGGATATGATGAGCCTTGAACTTGTAGATAATGTTTTCTTTTTTTCTTCGTCTATTTGTAGATCTATAAATGTTGGTTTAGTTTGTATATACATATGAATTTAGATCTGTAAATGTTGGTTTAGCTTTTTCATTCGTGTCTTTGTAGATCTATAAATGTAGATCTATATGAATTTATCAAATCTGTAATAATTGTTAATTATGTATATAAGATGTTTTCTAATTTATGGGTTTTTGTACTTGTTCTGTAAAGAGGCACCTAGATGATGAACAATTTGAGATCTTGATGGGTTGACGTGATTTCTTTTTGATGTTATAAGCAAATAACAATAAAATATTGCTAAAAAAAAAATAACAATAAAATATAATAATATATTTTTTTTACTAATATTTGCTCTTTTAGAACGGTTCTTCAACAATGTTTTAAAAGATTCTTGTTGAAAAAGGAACCCATTTTTACAACGGTTTAGAACCGCTTTAAATAATCACCTCATTTTTTACTACGCTCTAATATAAAACGGTTCAATACCGCTTTAAATAACCTCATTTAACCGTTTCATTAAATACTTTATGTACTAGTGATTTTATCTTATTGAACAAAATATATATGTTTCGTATTAATTAGATCGGTTTAAAGTTTTATTGGGCTTACGAGTCCGATAAATTCAAAATAGTTTGGTGTGTCTAAATATATTACAAACGACTATGACGTACATATGTGTGTCGACTTATATATAAGTTCCAAATGAGTTATATAAAATTTTAGAAGTAAAATATTTTGACTATTGGTCGACTAAAAAAATAGTAACATAAATCCAACAAAATTTAATAGCAAAACAACCTTACAAAAATAATAGCTAAAATAGTGACCAAAGTAGGAGTCCAACTCGGGTTTGTTGGAACAGAAGGCGAAGGCAAGAGACCAAACCACTGGACTACAAGTCTTTTGTTGGATGTATAAGCTTAGGTTTTGTATTTATATTAAAGATGTTAACTGGTGATTCATATGGGTTAATTACTTAAACAGAGGCATTTTTTTTTTTTTTTTTTTTTGGTTTTTTTTTTTTTTTTTTCGTTTTGGTGTTGGAGTTTTTTTTGAAATTGTTCTACAATGATTTTGAGTTTTTGGAATACATTATCAAACTCGAATGTTTTCAACAAGCACTTGCTGATCATGTGTTTCAAAATAAGCGAATCCGAGACCCGACTTGTCGACACACAACTATACTCCACTGGTGCGGTTTGGGTTTATTTCAAAGTCCGATCCGAAGAGATAAGAAGCTATAAGTTTCGAAAATAAGTTACACGTCTCGATAAAATTAAGTTATACGAACCACAACATATATGGTAAGTCGAGTATACACTTGTCGCGAGAGTCAAGACTTAAGTCTCTATGTTTCTTTCATTGTTTTGCATCAAAATCTCGACAAGAGAATACGTGTGTCGATTTTCAAACCAAGTAAGCACTTGCTTATATTTCTTTAAGCTTATACGTGTTAAGCAATTTCAAAAGTCACCACACAAGTTTTTAAAACACAACATGGTTATATAAAGTCGAATATGGATGTGCATGTACTCAACAGTGAGACAAATGTGAAACACTATCTATCTTGTTTATCATGTTTTAACATATAATTATGCAGCATAAATTCAAAATGTAGTTTTATAATAAATTTAGAATGATAAAGTCCTACAGTGGGTAGTTTTGCAAATCATACATATATTTTACATTTAGCAATATGTCATAGAATTAAGTGTATCTTTCTTCAAAATGAAGTAACATAATTAGAAAAACAAGTTTAGGGACACTCGATGTGCTTACTGTGGTAAGGAGGAGGAGATGTCGAGTAGAAGCAAGGAAAAGAGAAACCAAGAAACCTTATGACTTAATATTACTAACCCAAGTGCTTCTAGTTTGCAATATAACCCAAGACTTTTCTTCCTTTCTTCCTTGTGTTTACTGTCGAATGAGTATGACAGAATAAGAGAGATTTGATGCTTTCTTTTTTTCTTAAAAATGTGAGAGTTTGAACGTTTAAATAGCCAAGCCTAGGCATGGCTTGTATATTATTTTACTCCCACGTTTGCATGAATTTCATAAAAAGAGAAAAAAGAGTTTTGTTTAGTCTTGGCAAGCAAGAGGATCAGCCGGATTTTGGGGAGCATGGGTGACTTGTCTTGTCGAAAGGTGGTGAGGAGTAGACACAATATACATTGGTTAATAAAGTCAAGGTGGTCAAAGTGTGGTGTTAGTATTAGTTTATTACCTTAGACAAGGTACTAGGGAGCTTGTTTGTTTAGGTGTGGTATAAGAAAGGAAATGTGACATTTGTGTTTGCTTGTGACTTGTTACTGTCGAAAGGAACAAAAGAAAGGAAAGTATGTGTTGATTAGTCATGTCGAATGAGCGTAGTTAGGGAACACATTGCACAAGGGTTAACAAGGTTAAGTGGTCAAAGCATGTGTTAGTCATTAGTTTAATGCTTAGGTGAGGTATTAGGGTGGTTTTGCTTGGTCTCAAGGTAGCACAAGATTACGCATATTATGAGGGTGTTTTGTTGTGTCTCTATAGAGCGTGATATAAGAAACGACCATTTTTATTGACGCGAACAGGATTTTATTTGACTTTTCCATAACGTAACTAAGTTTGGTACGGCGTGCGGCCCCCCGGTGACGGTGCGGATGGCGGTGGGAGCCCGAGTTCGGACAGTGACGGCATACAGTGACGACATATGCCGACGACACGTTATGTTCATAATTCGTGGTGTAGTTCTAGAAGTAATCAGCGAGCAAAACAAAACAGAACCACAAGCAAGTGCTCAGCCTGTAAACCAGTCGCGTTTAATTACCAGCGTCAAAGATGCCATCACTCTGCAGCTTTAGTGTTTAACGTTGTTAACTCGACAACGGCGCGGTAACTCTACGGCGGGCGGTATCGTAGGCAAATCTCAATCAACAAGACGCTATGTATTAAGCTCTAAACATACCACATAACAACCTGCTTCAACAAACCAACTCTAAGCACAATTACAGCAGATTTAGTTCACCTTAGAACGTAAATGCCTAAAACATGGTGAATTGCCTTAACAACGTTGCACTCTAGCTAGAAAACAAGAACAAGGACCTTAGAGACGATCCTAGTAGGGATTCCACAAGCCACTAAACCCCGCATGGCCATCCAAGATTTACCAGTGCGTCCAGAATCGTGACAGTCTATCACCTGCACACTTTTTGTCTTTCATTGGATTTTTCTTATTCTTTTTGTTTTTTGTGTTTTTTGATACTACACTGTGATTTTATGGTTTCTACAAAGCTTTTACGAGAGAGCGTTTCTCAGGGAGGCCTTATGTTGAGCTCTATTCAGTCCCATGGAAGACGCTAGACAAGACCACGAATTCAAGGTTTTTAATCTGAAAGGGACAATCAAATCCATAACTGTAATGTAACCATAAGAGATTGAATTAAAACTGGAAATAGATTAGGAACAGCTGAATTACTGATTACAAAGGTACTTGAAAGCTTTAACGATCACTCGATTTTGATTACCAGTAATGCGTTCCTCGACATAAGGAAGACTAAAATAAGACTAGATATTTGAAAATGACTGCAGCTCTTCTCTAGCGGTTTATAGATCCTTTGAACTCCGCCACTGCTATGCTTTGAACCAATTCCCACCTCGCAACTCTGAAGCCGTGTTGGATGGGCTTCAGAGTCAATTGGCTTTAAAGGCTGATTTTGCGCACCAAATCGTGCTGTACAGGGGGTGGCTAGAGATTATGGTTGCACCCATAATTGGTGCATTAGCCAACAAGGGCATTAGGTGGACTATTGGGACTGTTGTCGGACGCACGTAGTAACATCATGAGTTTTTGTGGCATCGTATTTAGGGTGTAACGAAGGGAGAACTGGTGGTCGTTTTGGGGAGTAGTGGAGACTGCCAGGCATCTGACAGTGCTGTGGGGGGCTATGGCGCTGTGAGGGGTTGATGGCTGCGGGTCTAGGGTGAGTGGTGGAAGTTGAAGACAGGGTCGGTTGAGATGGGGAGGTGGAAAACAGGTGGAGAAGAAGGTGGAGGGGAAAGGTGAGAGGGAGGCTACGTTTTGACGGCTAATATAAACGGTGTTGACTTTTAACAGGGTGTTTGGGTTTGGGTGGGGTCTTTGCGCGGCCTGGGAAAGAAAAAAGAAAAAAAGAAACACGCTGTGTAGGTGGGGCTAGGGGTTTGGGTTAGTAAGGATGGGGTTTGGGATTTATTAAATAAAGAAGTCGCGTTTGGTTTGTTTAATTCACAAGGACCAAATTTGTTAATTTCTTGGATTTTTGAGGGTAGGTTTTGACAACTTTCCAAAGTATTTCCAAGGCCCATTCTTGCCATATGTGAATAGTATAAGGACCATGGTTGCCTTTTTCCCAATTTGAATATCCAGGAACCATTTCTGCCAATTGTGAAACTTCAGGGACCAAACATGTAAATTCTCCAAACTTTTCACCCAAGGACTATTCCTGCCAAAGATCAATAACACAAGGACCATATTTGATAATTACCAAAGTTTTAACTCCCAGGGGCTATTTTTGACATTTTTGCAAAGTTCAAGGACTAATTTTGTAAACTTCTGAAACTTTTCATCTAAGGACCAATTGTGACAACTTTTGATTTTCTAAGGACTTTGGTAGACTTTTCCTTCAAAATAAATGCTTAGGGACTATTTTTGTAAAATTTAGAAAGTTGAGGGACTGAAACTGCCAATTATGCATACTTGCATGTTTTTCATCAATTTTTGGTATCTTTGCATCTAAGACATATAAAACACTCTTTTGTAATAATTTTATCATTTTGATGCATTGTTGGGTGTTTTTGAATGTTTTTGGCAGTCTAAATTGTACAAAAATGATGAGTTTTTATACACTCATCAATTGTATCGACTCTTTTTATATGAATGAATGTGCCCTTCGTATTTGTATTTTGATATTCTATGGGTGTGGCATAATTGTGATTGGTATTCCATTGATATTCTATATATTGCTTATTGACTCTGCTATCGGACGTTATGTCTGTGTTGTGGGAATCTTATGGAAACTTGTGTCGTGAATTCAGATTGATGGCTCCACGACGAAACCCGATCAGATCTACTCGAACTGGCCCTGCTGTGGCTGCTACTGGTCGTCGAGGACGACGTCCTCAACGAAATGCTAAGACTCCCACACCCGATCACCATGATGCCACCAATCACAATGCCCAAAACCCGAATGTTGAAGTCCAGGGTGACAATGGTCACTTTCCGCCTAACACTCCTACGGTCGATCAGGATATGATCAATCAACTTGTGAATCAGCGTGTTGCCGAACTGTTAGCGGAATCGAACCACTCCAATACCTCTGCTGGAATTCCACTACCTATCCGAACGCCTGGTTGTAACTACAAAGAGTTCCGTACTTGTGGCCCTATCGATTTCTGTGGAACTGAAGGAGTTGTGTACTTGGTGAGATGGATAGAAAAGACTGAATCGGTGTTTACCGTCAGTAACTGTGCTGAGAATGCGAAAGTGAAGTTCTCAACGTTCACTTTTAAGGACGAAGCGTTGACTTGGTGGAATAACTATCGTAAGTCTGTTGGAGATGAAGTTGCATATGGTATGACTTGGGAGCAACTTAAGGAGCTTTTGGTTAAGACCTACTGCCCAAGGAATGAGATCAAGAAATTGGAGATTGAGTTTTGGAATCATAAAGTGAAGGGATATGATATGACGACTTACAACCGTCGATATCAAGAATTGTCGTTGCTGTGCCCTGACATGGTCAAAACTGAAGCCCTCAAGATTACGCGTTACACGGATGGTTTGCCTCTAGCAACGAGGAATGATGTGATTGCAGCAAGGCCTGCAAATTTGCATGAGGCTATGTCACTAGCTCAGAGTCTAGTGGATTCGATCGTGTTGGAGAATGCTGAGAAAGGGAAGAAAGATAAGAGAAAGAGGAATGACCATGCCAAGGGGCATGACAGGCCTAACAAACGACAGGAGACTGCTAAGGTTTATGCAATGGATAATGGGGAAAAGAGGAATACTAGAGAGAGTAAACCCTGGTGTAGAAGGTGCAACCGCCACCATGAGGGACGTTGTGGTGTGATATGTAGGAACTGCGCTAAGCCAGGACATCTTGCTAAGGATTGCAGATCCCGACCCCTGGCTATGGCACAAGTCGCACCAGGAAATGATTGGAAGGCGAATATCACCTACTTTGGATGTGGTAAGAAGGGACACTACAGGAACGAGTGTCGTGAGTCGTTGGGTGTTGGTAATGTTGGGAATGGAGGAAATCGGGGGTACCGAAGTAATGGAAATGCGGGATATCATCAAGGGCACCAAGGAGCAGGAGGAAATCGTGCAATGCAAGCTATTGAAGCCCCGCAAGTGAAAGTGGAAGTGGAAGAAGCTCAAGGAAGAGTGTACGCGGTTGGCAAGGAGATCAGGGAGGATCCGAACGTCGTCACGGGTACGTTCCTTCTCAACAATCGCTATGCTTCCATACTGTTTGATACGGGTGCCGATAGAATTTCGTATCCATTACATTTATGCCTCTCTTAGGAATAGCCCCGATGCCTCTAGGAACCGACTATGATGTAGAATTAGCCAATGGGAATATTGAGAGAATAAGCACTATTATCCGTGGATGCACGTTGAATTTCCTTAACCGCCCTTTTAGTATAGACCTGTTTCCGGTCACACTAGGAAGTTTTGATGTTATTATTGGGATGGATTGGTTGTCTAAGTATCGTGCGAATATCGTATGCGATGAGAAGATTGTGCGAGTGCCTTATGGTAAGGAGTTATTGAGTATACAAGGTGATCGAGGCGACCGTGGATATCCTTCCCGGTTGAGTGTCATCTCTTGTACTAAGATACCGAAGTTAGTCGAAAAAGGTTGTTACCTTTTTATGGCTCAAATTTCTAGTAAGAAAGTAGAAGAGAAGAAGAAGTGCGAGAAGAGTATCGAGGACGAATTGCCTGGACTTCCGCCTAAGAGACAAGTAGAGTTTCAGATTGAGTTTCCGGTAGCTCGCGCACCTTATCGGCTCGCTCCTTCTGAATTGGAGGAATTGTCAAAGCAATTGACGGAGTTGACGGAGAAGGGATTTATACGACCGAGTTCGTCACCATGGGGAGCCCCGGTGTTGTTTGTGAAGAAGAAGGATCGATCGTTTCGTATGTGTATCGACTATCGGGAATTGAATAAGCTAACGGTTAAGAACCGATACCCTTTGCCTAGGGTCGACGATTTATTCGATCAGCTTCAATGGTCGAGCATCTATTCGAAGATAGATTTGAGATTAGGATATCACCAACTTAGGGTTCGAGAAGAAGACATCCCTAAGACTGCGTTTAGAACTCGTTACGGGCATTATGAGTTCCAAGTGATGCCGTTTGGTTTGACCAATGCACCTGCTGTGTTTATGGACCTTATGAACCCCGTGTGTAAGCCATACCTGGATAAGTTTGTGATAGTATTCATAGACGATATCCTAATCTACTCCAAGAGTAAGGAGGAACATGAGGAGCATTTGAGAATCATTTTGGAGTTGTTGAGACAAGAACAGCTATATGCCAAATTCTCGAAGTGTGAATTTTGGATTCCAAAGGTACAATTCTTAGGTCACGTGATTGATAGTGAAGGTGTACACGTGGATCCTTCGAAGATTGAGGCCATTAGAGAATGGACCGCTCCAACAACCCCATCAGAAGTTCGTCAATTCTTAGGTCTAGCTGGTTATTACAGGAGATTCATCGAGAGATTCTCTAAGATAGCCTAGTCGCTAACTAAGTTGACTCAGAAGGATGTTAAGTATGAATGGAGAGAAAAGGAGGAGGAAGCGTTCAAATTGCTAAAAGAAAAGCTGTGTAGTGCACCTATATTTGCCCTACCTGAAGGTAGTGAAGACTTTGTCGTGTATTGCGACGCTTCACACAAAGGTTTGGGAGCCGTTTTGATGCAACAAGAGAAGGTGATAGCTTATGCCTCTAGACAGCTTAAGAAACACAAGAAGAATTACACCACGCATGATCTTGAGTTAAGAGCCGTAGTGTTTGCCCTTAGGATTTGGAGACACTACTTATATGGCACCAAGTGCATCGTGTATACGGATCATAAGAGTTTGCCGCATATCTTGAATCAAAAGGAGTTGAACATGAGACAGCGTAGGTGGGTAGAGCTACTTAACGATTATGATTGCGAAATTCGTTATCACCCCGGGAAAGCCAACGTAGTGACAGATGCCCTTAGCAAGAAAGAGAGAATTCCGCCGTTGAGAGTCAAATCCTTGGGAATGACGATTAACTCACCACTACCGTCTCAGATATTAGCCGCTCAAGCCGAAGCGCTAAAGGAAGAAAATCGACCAGCCGAAAACATCTATGGGATGGTAGAGAGCAAGAATGGATTCGTAAAGCGTAAAGATGGAATCTTATACTTTGGAGAAAGGAGTTGGATACCACTCTATGGAGGAATTCATGAGTTGATTATGCATGAGTCGCATAAATCAAAATACTCTATCCATCCTGGAGCTGATAAGATGTATCATGACTTGAAGAAACTGTATTGGTGGCCGAACATGAAGGCTGACGTAGCTTTATATGTCAGCAAATGCCTAACATGTTCTAGAGTTAAGGCCGAACATCAGAAACCGTCAGGATTGTTGATTCAGCCTGAATTACCTGTTTGGAAATGGGAGAGAATTACCATGGACTTTATCACTAAATTACCAAGAACAGCTAGCGGTTGTGACACTATCTGGGTAATTGTCGATCGTTTGACGAAGTCTGCTCACTTCCTTGCGATTAGCGAGAGTGATAGTATTGATAAGCTCGCTCGACTTTACGTGAAGGAGATTGTTTCTCGTCACGGTGTGCCTTTATCCATCATTTCGGATCGTAATAGTCGTTTCACGTCAGCTTTTTGGCAGTCACTCCAAGCAGCTTTGGGGACCCGACTCGATATGAGTACTGCCTATCATCCCCAAACCGATGGTCAAAGTGAGAGAACCATCCAAATGTTGGAGGATATGCTTCGTGCTTACGTGATTGATTTCGGAAAAGGCTTGGAGAAGTATTTACCCTTAGCCGAATTCTCGTACAATAATAGCTATCATACCAGCATTAAGGCCGCACCATTTGAGGCGTTGTATGGCCGAAAATGTCACTCGTTTGTTGGGCAGAAGTTTGTGAGAGTCAACTTACAGGCCCCGAACTCATTCAGGAGACTACCGAGAAGATATATAATTCAGATTCGTGAACGATTACAAACTGCTCGAGACCGTCAGAAAAGTTATGCCGATAAGAGACGAAAGCCTCTAGAGTTCCAAGTCGGAGACCGAGTCATGTTAAAGATCTCCCCTTGGAAAGGCGTGATACATTTTGGCAAACGTGGAAAACTTAACCCCCGCTACATTGGTCCGTTTACCATCCTAGATAGGATTGGACCGGTAGCTTATCGATTGGAGTTACCTCAAGAATTGAGTAGTGTTCATGATGTATTTCACGTGAGTAACTTGAAGTAGTGTCTTTCGGATGAAACCGTAGTAATCCCTGTGAAGGAAATCCGTGTGGATGAAAAACAAAACTTCGTTGAGGAACCTATTGAGATTTTGGATCGTGAGATTAAACGTTTGAAACGTAGTCGAATTCCGCTCGTCAAAGTTCGTTGGAACTCTCGTCATGGACCGGAATTCACGTGGGAGCGCGAAGACGAATTTCGGAGGAAGTACCCTCGTCTCTTTGCGCCATCGTTATCGGAAAATTCTAAGTGAAACCCGGGACGGGTTTCTTCTGAGGCTGGGAGGCTGTGACAACTGGTAATTTCAGGACACTTTTCAAATTCACCGCATTACATTTTTTATAAACGTGAGAATTGAGTTATCGATGATTTTACTGAGTTTTGGGAATTTCGTTAGAAAGTTTGGAGATTATGGAAAGCGTTTACTTCTTTACGTACTAATTAGGCTATTTAAGTACTTCGTTATAAGCACTACTTGACTTTGGCACTAGGAATCCTAATAAAATGAGTATTTGATGAGTAACGGTTACAATTGTTTCGTTCTAAGTATTCGAGTTAGTTTTTGTGAGCCGGGAATGACGAAACTTTTTGAGGTGATTTTATTTATCAAACGAACTATTTTAACCTTACGAGGAATTGTTTTAAAAGCGAACGGTGGATACTAAAATGATTTTGTGTGGCGACCGATGTCCTTATAAATTTTATAAATACATGCGTCGGGAGAGATTTAAGAAAAATAATAGTTTTGGGTCCTTCATTTACACTAGTTTGTAAAACTAAATACTAGAGGGACCAAACCCGCCATAAACCTAAACTTACAATACTAAAAACCCTAACCCTAATTATTATTTCATTTTATCATCACTCCACCTCACTATCTCTCTCTCTCTTGTCTTGACCGCCGGCCGCCC
>LBNU01006290.1:25992-43025 GCA_014162995.1 Artemisia annua | reverse complement strand
GAATTTCTAAAAATTCAATGTCTTATATTTAATAATCAGTTTATTTATAACTTTCTATCTAAATAAATTAAACTTCTGGAAGTTTGCCGTCATCCAATCTTTCGACACAAGCTATATATGTCAACTCTACATTTCTTGACTCCAATATTTCTCTTGTAATCCTATATCAAAAAGTTAACTTTCCACTTTATATTTAGGAACCTAATTACTTAAACTTCAAAAACTATAACATACGAAAGCATTTCGTAGTAATAATGCTGAAGTTATGAAAACTTCATCATCTAAAATTAGTTTAATTTTTCAAAGTTTATTTTGGGTTTATCCACCTATGTTTACAATAGTATTCATCACTATGTAACCATTAAAAATTATTTCTAATTAACCCGGTACCCGAATTCGTCAAAACTCGAGCTATCGCATCTAAACGGTACCCGTAAAAACAAATGGCAAAAGTTATACAAAGCACCACCACCCCATGAGGTGGCGGCCTTAAGGGTCTTATGGACACTTGTATACCTCAAAAAATTCAACATCACATCTCCACTAACTCTTTCTCTACAAACTGTTGCTATGTACAAAAGTTTTATAGCATAAAAATTTTTCCATCTCTCTTTGCTCTTCTCCCTTGGCCGTTCCCTATGCAAGACATGCAAGGAGATCAGAATTCTTTGGCAAAGAAACTTATATGTTCCAAGTATTATAAACATCCATTACAAGGTTTTGAGAATATAAACCTATGGATTAGTTAAGTTTTCCTCAATAATTTACTAGTAATATTCCAAGTGAGTGATTCCTAAACTTTCCATGTCTTGGTATATTCTAACCACATTTTAATTAATTTTTATATTGCATGCAAAGTAATGAGTAAATCTGTGACCCACTCAAAATTCTTTATCGTTTTGTAAACTTATGATATGTATTATTATGTAGTGTTTTGTGGTAGAGATGATTTGATGTTATTTAGGAACCCATGACACCTTGAGGATGGGTATGGTAGTTATGGGATGTGTTTGATTGGATTGTGATGATGATTAGATTAGTATAGGATGAGAAAACCATTTTTTGACATTAAATAAGCTTCTGGTCATATTTTTTGAAATACAGAAATCATAGTTTGACCCATTTTTGAACCTAAGGATAAAGAAAATACACCTTTTCAAGATGAAGTCCATGGCCAGAAAGACACCGGGTAAAAAACGGGTTTATAACGAAAAGTAGCTAAAAACAAGTTATACAAATTATGTATTAACCATTTGGGACCCAGCCTAGACATTTTATAAAAATCTGGAAAACTCAGCAACTCATGCCTGATTTTTGACAAAGGTACTCAGAAAGTTAAGAACTAAAAGGAAACCATTGCAAAAAGAACGGACTAAATGAGTTTGAAACGGAGAATTTTACGCATAAACAGTTACAAGTGTTTCTTAATAAATCTAAAAATAGTTGCTGATGTAAATAAAGTTTCAAATGAAAATCAGCCCCTAACCTTCATTAAAATGTACCAACATTTGATCAAAAATGTATTAGTACTTTGTTTAGAGCTAACCGGGGATATAAAATTCTTAAAAACGACTTATAACGATTAGTTATGATTTTTCGAAAAGTTATTTATTTTCACTAAAAAAACAACAAACAAGTAATATTCAATTTTCTACCTTATACGAAGAATTGCTAAAATTTATTTCGACACACAATATTTTGAGTACCAATAAGTGGTATAAATGACATATACATTTGCATTCATAATCATCTGTTATTAAATCTAAGTTGAAAAATATTTATATGATAGGTGCGGCTGTGAACGCCCACTTATTGACACATCCGTTCCTTACTCTTAGCTCCAACACTACAAGTATTATAGCTCGCTTTTAATCTTTAAATTGATTTATAAACGCTAGCGGGGGGTATACATGCTAGTTTACAAAAACGAATACAAGTAGCTTTTGGTATGCCTTGACCCGAATGACATGATTATAAGATAATGAGATAAACTCTTGCCAATTAAGCCCCATCATGAACCTTAATTTGTGTAAACGCTTAATATTGATAAATATGCTAATTGGGCAGTGACAGCCTGCGAATGAGTAGCTCTCATCTTCCAACGGTCATATAATATTGGAGAATATGAGGTAAATGCAAATTACCCTACCGGGCAAATGATAAACTGGTAAGGTTCGGTTTCATAGCTCGTAATGTTATATCTAATAACAGACAAGTACTGTATCATACTTGATTTACCCGATGAATGATACTTGTATTCACTTATTATTACTAAACTCTATAAATTACTCAACATTATTTGTTACTTTGTAGCATGGTTGTATCTCAGGTCCCGTAAGTATCTCAGCTTGGATGGCCGGCAGCAAGAAAGATATCAGATCACACAGATGGCTCATGTTTTAATGTTTTTGATGTACAAAAATGTTAAAGACTTTATTAGCATCTAGTGTATCTTTCAAAACTTGTGAAGTAAAATTTTGGACTTCATGTTAAATATAATAACCTTTTAGGTTATGTTTATTAATATCTTGTATGAACTTTATTTATTTGTACTAGTGATCGTATATATGCACCCATGTCCCTTCCGCTGCAACCCTGAAAATGGGGGTGTATTCATTTGAAACATTTTATGGAATGATTAGTCAACAACCATGAAAACATTAGAATCTCACAATAATCGAGGATAAAAAGAAACTTGTTAGTCTGAATCGTTGAGGTTTTCAACTATGTGTGATACTTTTGAGAGCATTATTAATTCGAATGATGAAGAAACAATTTTTCTTGTAGAATTATGATAAGGTGTGCAAACTTCATGATGTTGTGAAAAAATTTTTTCCTCCTCAAACATGTTCCATTTTGACAATGCAAAGTAGAATTTGTTTTAATGGAGGAACATAGTTTTGAGGATAGAAAGTTTGCACACGAGGAAAGAAGATTCTTTTTGTCGTTTTTGAATGTTTTTGTATTTTCTTTATGGTTTTATTATATATATACAAGGATACTAATTAGTTTAAGAGGATGTTGACATGAGTACCGAAATGAGAGTATCGTTCAGCTCATTGTAGAAGTTTGTAGTCAACATCTCTTAGACTTTCGCCACCAAAGCTTTCGACGCTCACGAATAATCGTCTGAACTTGTGGTTGCCATGATGTAATCTTAAACGGGATTTTACAACTCTTGTGACTTAAACCGAGAGATCGATTCTCTCCTGGGATTTTACTAAAGTCAACAAAAGAAAACGAAAGATGTGGTATGTGAGTTAGACTTAGAGTGAGATCTTGGATAAGTCACAATTAGCACTAGGTGTCAAGTCGCGACAAGTCAAGTTACAATAGATCCGATCGTAATAAGTCAAGTCATAAAGATTAACTCACAACATCAAATTACAATCAGACTAATCGAAACGACTTAAGTCACAACAATTCACCAAACACCAATAGTTAACAAATCACTAGAATCTTACATCTGAGTTAATCGCTAGACACCACCAAATCACTGAAGTATAGCCTCCTCAATGAAAGCTTTGGTAGCTTCCCCTTAAACCCACAATCATCTTCATGAGATCACTTCTCCCACGTAGTAAAAGTGATGCAAACAGCCTCATTGTATGAAGCTCAAAAACCTAAAGAAACCGATAACGCCGAAGTAACAAGGTGAACCACTGATCATCTCTGCGGTCATCAATCCCGGAATAAATGATTAAGCTCGATCACATGACCTTGTTGTGCGTCCCTGATGTACACATTTCTCTGTGGTTTTGAGCAATTGTCTGTTCAGGGGAACAAGATATCAACATCTTCATCTTACCAAATGCTTTCCAGTTATCTTACACATAAAAGCTCAATCCATATTGTACACATGTACCCAACACAAGAAGAAACGATGACACCAAAGTAACAGGCTGAAGCACTGATCATCTCTGCGGATATCAACTCCGAAATAAGTGTTTAAGACCGATCACGTAAACCTGTTGTGTGTCCCTGATGTACACAAATCTCTCCCATGATGGTTGTGAACTCATCGGAGTCAGCATAACAATGTGTACATGAAGTATTAACCAGAAGCACTTTAACATAAATTATATATGCTCGTATGAAGATGTCGACAAGCAATATCATCTCACACTCCAAATGTCCTTCTCGTATTTCTTCCTACTGAAAGCTGAAGTAGTACATACCACAAGTATCGAGAGACCACTACCCCCACGTAGTTGGAATAGTACACCGAACGCCATGAGTTAAGACACTGATTGTCTCTGCGGTTATGACATTTGTCTTCCCGGCATAATTTCAATTAAGACGAAGTATTAAGTTCATCACGTGTACTCTTTATGCATTCAGATGTATGTCTCCTTTCCCCCTTGCTGGTTTTAATACCTCAGAATCAACAACACATTTTTGCACAACTACTTGAAATTTTGTGAGAAGAACAACATTTGCTTAGATGTATCATGTGAGAATCAAATGCTACAGTAACACTCTCCGACTATCATTATCAATCCTTATACTCACTCGGCTATTGCTATGACCACTTTGTGAAGTAAACCCGATATTCCCAACTTGAAAATGAAGTAGAATTCCCCGTTCTTGTGACTTATGCTTGCACTAATGTGTGACAAAGAGCGGTGTAGAGAGTTCATGCATTATCGAATCCCTAAGTACTCTACACTTCTTGAACCAACTAACCATCAAGTATAAGACGTACATCACCTCTTGAATATCGACAACTACGTGTGACACTTAACGTGATAGTTATTTTGTGGTATTTGAAATGAAGAATTACCAAAAATAACTAGATATCCAAGTCTTCGTCATTGTAGAGGTTAAAAGCTCGAACAAGGATCTCAAAGAATCTTCATCAAACCAAACCTGATACCTTCAGATACTAAGTGCACGCACCCGTGAAATTTCACTTCACCCTCAAATAAATAATACCAAATAAACTCCATGATCACTTGAAATTCCATGTCCACATTCATAGCCATTTTGACGTNATAGTTATTTTGTGGTATTTGAAATGAAGAATTACCAAAAATAACTAGATATCCAAGTCTTCGTCATTGTAGAGGTTAAAAGCTCGAACAAGGATCTCAAAGAATCTTCATCAAACCAAACCTGATACCTTCAGATACTAAGTGCACGCACCCGTGAAATTTCACTTCACCCTCAAATAAATAATACCAAATAAACTCCATGATCACTTGAAATTCCATGTCCACATTCATAGCCATTTTGACGTATTAGCCAACATTTTTCATTCATGTTCTTGTGGTCGATTTCTGGAGTGCACATTGGAGAAATAACAACCCATTAAGAGAGGGATTCTTCAGAGTCTGGTTTTGGGAAAGGAATACCAGAAGACGGATCATTATTCATGTGCAGTTTCAATATCATGATAGTCAACATCAACACCTTGAGGAATAACTGTAGATTGGGTTTCGTGAGTAGTCTGAGAATGTCACACCTCGCCAAGGCGGAAACGCGAGTGTGTAACTTCATGGATATCATCACAACACCTGGTGTCTAAATAGAGAAATACTACATGCACATAAAATAGAGCAAAGTACAAACACAAAGTGTTGTAACAATACCCCAAAATAAAATAACCAAAACATAATTCCAAAGGTATCTTCAATAAAATACGAAAGTACCAAAAGAAAACATAATCTCAACATAAACAAATCCAAATAATGTCAAATTCAAACATAGCATAGAGTCTTCATAATGCAACTAAGTCTCCCTAATTGCTTTCCTCAATCTTTGCCTTAGAATGATCACCTGAAAATGATGCTTAAAACGCCAACATAATGTTGGTGAGATTCATAGGTTTACGACACACAATACACTCTCAAGGCAACCGATATACTGTGATCATAAAAATATAGCTAGACATACAATTACAGTTATCATATACGCTAACAAATATTCACACAAGATAAACGCAATCAAAACACACAAAGCAACCATTAGGGCGGAACGTGTCCTCCGATCCAACTTATATATATATATATCACTAGACATCAATTAGGTTGCTCAAGCGAGCAATAGGACAAAACATCCTCCCAATTTAAGTCTCGGATATGCATGCCTGATAATCCCTGACAATATTCAATAACCACAACA
Source organism: Artemisia annua (assembly GCA_014162995.1). Taxonomy (NCBI): domain Eukaryota; kingdom Viridiplantae; phylum Streptophyta; class Magnoliopsida; order Asterales; family Asteraceae; genus Artemisia; species Artemisia annua. The sequence continues at coordinate 36,902 of LBNU01006290.1, read as the reverse complement.
TATAACTATCACATCATATCAGCCATCACATATAGCACACATACGATAACATCATAAGTCCAAGCTTTTAAAATACACATAATCACAGTAGCTCAAAATATTTAAGACAAGCATCATTCCCATCCCAAGTTTAAAACAAAGTAAAAAGTATGGGACTATGAACTCACCTTAACTATGCAGCTTCCAACAAATCACAATCNTAACATCATAAGTCCAAGCTTTTAAAATACACATAATCACAGTAGCTCAAAATATTTAAGACAAGCATCATTCCCATCCCAAGTTTAAAACAAAGTAAAAAGTATGGGACTATGAACTCACCTTAACTATGCAGCTTCCAACAAATCACAATCACAATCTAAACAATACACAAATAAATACACATTACATACGGCCAAGATAAAAACTATAACCCATGCAATATTCATATGATGGATGTCTAAGGTTCATATGATCCACCATGGATCTCCTAGACTCCATACTAAACTCTAACAACTAATAATACTCACTAAATCCCTTGCACTTATAAACTCAGAAAACGCAGAATTTTAGGGTACTTTCACGCACATAAATTAATGAACAAACAAGCTTAAAAATTCACACCAAAAATTCCCCATCGTCTCTCATAAGCAGACAAGCTAATCCCAGAAGCCCATGGTCTAATAACACACACAAGTACCCATAAGAAAATCAAACTTGTTAACTATCCAGATTCGGATCTGAACGCACACCAAATGTTTTTGATTTTATAAAAAATACTTCCACAACTTTTTATCGCGAATCCTTTTCGTGGGAGTCTAATATAACCTAAGACTTAACTTTTCCAGAAGGGATAACCTTAATAACACTTTTTCATCCACTAAACACTATCAAACTTTTACCCAAATTCTGTCCCGGTTTAACAGCTTTGACACCTTATTTCGTAAAAATCAAAATACTAACTTCCCGACCTCGAAATCAATCGTGGTTGGACTTTTTGAAAAGCTCTTTCTTTGAACTACAATTTAGAGTTAAAATTCGTGATCTAACGCATTACCAACTATTAAATAACTTCGTATCTTTACAGCCCTAACTTTCTGTCCAAACCCTAACTTGCAAACTAACGCGTTTTACGCTCAATTCGCTTAACCAAACCTCATACCATTATCAATTAATGATCCTAACAAGTTTTACATCATAAAATTACAGAAGTTTGTAAACCCTAATTCCATCATAATTTATATTACACGAATTATAACATTAAAACATTAATTGGATTAACACTAGTATCGAAAATATACCTTACGCTTGATTTTTTTTGCTTCAAGAGCAAAACCCTAATTTTTTTCTCCTTGTTTCTCTCCTTGGTTGACCGTACAAAGAAAAAGAGGGGTGGGGAGGTTTTGATTTTGTATTTATAATTATTGTGGATAACCCTTAAGGCTTAGAATTGTATTTGGTATCAAATTTTGTTTCCTTTTTCCCCCTAGATACCCCAAATCGGCCGCCCCCTTTATAATATATATATTTTTATTTATTTTTTTTATTAAAATTATTTATTACACTCTAAACCTCATAATTTTCATATTTTATGTACTCCCGTAACGAAACCTAACATCTTTCGCGATAAACCTTTAAATTTACAATTAACCGGAAAATAATCATTTTCAAAATAAAGTTTCCAAAAATAGATTTTTACACCCTTTATAAACACAACTCATAAAAATAATGTCCTCGTAACTTACTCACGCTCAAACACTTGAACGAAGTCTCGTTACACAAAACCGCAAAAACATCAAAACTACACAATTCATTTCGACACCGCAAAGGTGTTCAAAATGAATTTACCAAACTCACACTACTCAAATCATCTCAATAACCTCACACGCAAAGGGATTTAGTACCATATTCCTTCTAATAATAACTATACCATATATATCTCACACATATACCACATAAAACACTTAANAAAACATCAAAACTACACAATTCATTTCGACACCGCAAAGGTGTTCAAAATGAATTTACCAAACTCACACTACTCAAATCATCTCAATAACCTCACACGCAAAGGGATTTAGTACCATATTCCTTCTAATAATAACTATACCATATATATCTCACACATATACCACATAAAACACTTAATTCACACCAAACAAAGTTAAACAACTAGAGACTATTAGTCAAACTAACCTGCAAAAATCACGATTGTCACAGAGAAATACTTCAAGATGGTTCATCTTGATCAATGGAGATTGACTAAGGTGAACCAGTTGAGTCAACAGGAACCGGAACAAGAGCTTCAGGAACTAGGTGATCAACATTCGTAGAGTCTTGGAAGTATTCATCAAACATAAATCCCAATCATCCTTAGTAGGTAGAACATTAGGTGTTGGTGGAGAGTTGTATGACCATTCTTCAAACATTAATCACCATGTAGACCTTGTATACGATTTTTGATTGAGCAGGGGAATACGAATTCGAGCAAAGATAAGTAGATCCACTTGATGATTGTATGAACATGGAGAAAGAATGAACCATGTTGTTGAGAATGGTCAAAACCAAGAATATTTCTCTTCTTCCGAAGATAAGGCGCACTGAATCGTGCACCTTTCTTTTCTTTGATGAACGGGGCCTGAAGTGTTGTCAGTAGACACCATAATGTTGACATTGAGAGCCGAGGCTTGAACTGTGGTGTTCAAACGTCATAATGATGAAGATCGATGCCTGAACTAAAGTGAACAGACGTCATAGTCGTTAAAGAGCAAGGCCTGAACTGATGTGAACAGGCGTCATAGTCGTTGAAGAGCGATGCCTGAACTGATGTGAACAGGTGTCATCGTAGACCTACATCAGCATTGACTTTTTACACCTCCTGAAGCAGGAGATATGCTTGCTTTAGGCCTCCAGGCTTTGAGTCTTTTCATGTAGTGAATGATCGATGTACCTGCAACTGAGTAAGGACTACCTGCACTAACATTACAAACTTGATTGCATATATATGGGTTAGTATCAGCAGTATCCAAACCCTTGGGGGTTTCACGTTCAACCATGGTATTGCCATTAGTGAGCAATTTTCCGGTAGGTAACCACTTAAGTCCGACGTCCTTAAAAATTCTACCAGTTGGCATCCACTTTTGGCAAGGTCTAGGATTGCTAAGCGTCTTATGCATAGTGGAAGACTTATCGTTATTCCTAGTCTCCAATGATTTAGCAGTTTGTATCCACCTAGGAGGAGTTTTAGGTTTGTTTTGCTTCTTATGAATGGTAGATGACTTACTACAAATCCTAGATTTAACCGATTGAATCTTAGCAGTGTTCCTCAATAACCTAGGAGGCATCATACAAGGTTGTGAACCTAAGATACCATCCTTATGAAGTAGTGCCCTTTTCCTAGCCTTTTCTAGATCATAGTTCTAGTGCAAGTCATTTATATCATAAGTGTTTTGAACCTTAATGCAAGGTTTCGACACTGTTTTTGATCTAACCCTAGAGGAGCTGGGAGTAGGAGTAGCTACAAGTTGAGGTTTAGCAGAACTAGAAGCGATAATCTTAGGCAAATAATGTGGAGTGACTGGTTTTGACAAAACTTGTTCCGCATCAACTTGGGAGGCAAACCGAGTTTTTGAAAATTTTGGTCGTTCAGATCTAAACGCAGTCGGTTGTCTAACAACTGATTGGTTTCTGTTCGATGGCAAAACTGGTTTCCCCAAGATTGATGGTTTTGCAAACTTAGTGTTCACACTATTCCCTATTGCTTTTCTTAGCTCATTCTTAAATGCTGCAATTGTCAAACCCTTTTCCAGAAGTTGAGCTTTGAATTCATCATTTTTGGCAATCAAAGAAGTTGTCTGATCTATAGTCTTATTTTTTGTTTCTTTGATTGAGTCACACAGTTCTTTGCAATGAATTTTCAAAGTCTCATTATCAACAATTAATTTAGCCACATTATGTTCCAATTCAATAACATCGCAGTCATGTTTAGCCTTAACTTCATTACCCATATAACACAACTCAGTAATACGTTTTTTCAGGTTGTTGATTGTCAAGTTCTTTTTTTCTAGCTGCGCTTTCAAATCATAAATCATAAAGAATTCACGGAAATCAGGAATTTCCGGATCTTTACATGGTTGGTTAGTTTGAAAACTTTCTTCCTTTTATTGCATTGTGATTTCAAGTGAAATACAATGTTTTTCAAGTTGTAAAAATATGTTTGAAAGTTCATTAAAAACCTTTTTATCGACCACATCATTTGATTTAAACATCTCAGCCTTAAGCAAAAAACTTGACTCATCATTATGTTCAGCATACTGATCACCTTCTCCCCCTTTATGATTCATATTTGTTGAATCAGAAATGGTATTGCTATTAGTCTTTTCCAACAAATAAGTATCATAAGTGGGCATAACTTGATCAGTATGCAGTCGTTCATCAGAAAGAACATTATGATGTTCAGTTAGGGGTAACTCAACACACGACACTTGTTCTTTTACTGCTTTNGCCTTAACTTCATTACCCATATAACACAACTCAGTAATACGTTTTTTCAGGTTGTTGATTGTCAAGTTCTTTTTTTCTAGCTGCGCTTTCAAATCATAAATCATAAAGAATTCACGGAAATCAGGAATTTCCGGATCTTTACATGGTTGGTTAGTTTGAAAACTTTCTTCCTTTTATTGCATTGTGATTTCAAGTGAAATACAATGTTTTTCAAGTTGTAAAAATATGTTTGAAAGTTCATTAAAAACCTTTTTATCGACCACATCATTTGATTTAAACATCTCAGCCTTAAGCAAAAAACTTGACTCATCATTATGTTCAGCATACTGATCACCTTCTCCCCCTTTATGATTCATATTTGTTGAATCAGAAATGGTATTGCTATTAGTCTTTTCCAACAAATAAGTATCATAAGTGGGCATAACTTGATCAGTATGCAGTCGTTCATCAGAAAGAACATTATGATGTTCAGTTAGGGGTACCTCAACACACGACACTTGTTCTTTTACTGCTTTGAAATCTGCATCCATGTCATGCGTAATAAGTGTCACTGAACTGCTGGTAGTGTCAAGCTTATCAGTCTCTGATCCTTTGCATATCGTGACAACTGACCCAACATCCGATGCTTTACCCGAATCACCAATACCATCACAAGATTGCACCCGACATGCCTTCACCTTGTCATCATACTTAAGTTGGTGCTGTGCTCTTTCCTCAATGAACCTCTTCACATTCCCCATGAGTTGGATGAGTGTATCTCTGAACATGTCAACCTCAATTCCCGTATGATCAATAGAACACTTCAATGTCATCTAACTGTCGTAGTCATAATCCATAGTGAATTTCGAATTGATGAACACTTGGAGTTGTTTGTTGAGCACACAAAGGGCAGTCATGGATCCAATTTTGGAAGATTCTCCTTGGTCTAGTTGTTGTTGTAGTTGATCTAAGTTAAGCATCATTGTGTCAGTGAAGATTTGTACATCTTGACCAAAGAGTGTTGCAAATGCACGTTAGAATCCCATCATGAATCCAGTTCCCTCTAAAAGTACCGAGAGGTGTGAATGAAGTTGTCGAAAACATTCTATGCAACGTTCATTTGCATTGTGAAGCACTTGTTGTGGCTGTTGCACTTCCCTCTCATGTGTGTTAGAGCACAAAGATTCCATTTTAGTAGTTTCAGATTCAAAACTAGTAGTCTGTGGTACTATGTTGGAAATCTTATGTTCATCGATCACGTCGTACAGTTTGAGTATCTTAGAGATGACAGAATCTGAATTAGTAGACATGTTTGTGAACGTGCACGGGATTTTACAATTCTATGATTTAAAACGAGAAATCGTTTCTTTCGCGGGATTTTACAAAATCAAGAAAAAACCGTGAAATACCTAAGAATTGAGTTGAATGTGTTTCGAAATCCAAATAATTCTCGTGGTAATATCCAATAAACCCGACAATATCACAACCCAAAGTACCTCTCAATTTCGGATTCTCGAAGCTCAAACAAAGCCGTTGACCAAAAGAATTATACCCAACAGTTCAAAGTGTATAGTTAATGACAGTGCAGAAGAATGAGGCCTTGTAGATGATAAAGGAGTGAGGAAGAGTTATCAAACTAGTCTTTGTGAAGCGTTTACGTTTCCTCAGTACCAAGCACAAAAATTAACTCCACACGAGTTCGAATATCCTTAACCAAACAGCTTAATCACAGATACTTGAAACTAGAGTAGAACCGTAGTCCAAATCGTCGACGAAAGTTATAACCGAAAATACCTTACCAAAGACAAACTTTAAATATTCAATTACTAATGCAAAAGAGAAATTCGTTCTTGTGATAACCACTCAACAGCCCAATATATCGATTATCAACTTATGCAGCCCACAAAAATAAACAAAAGACCAAGATATATAGATAAAAATCCGGCCCAATGAGAAAATGCAACAAAATACGTCCTTGGTTGAAGTTACAGCCCACGAGCCCAATACACAAAATCCCAACTGTTACCCAAAGTTACCCTAATACACGGGTATAAATCTCACACTAATCACCCATTAAGAAAACCCTAATCACAAAAAAAGAACGCAGTCACTTATACTTCTCTCAACCAGAAAACACTTAACACCTTTTTGAATCAAACATAAGCACCTCAATCCTTGATACTTGTTGCTGCTAATCCTCGAACCACAAATACCTCACTGATTGATTACTGATAACACACCTGACCTCAAGCATATCACAAGAAGAAGAATGGCTTCAAGATCATGTTATAGGTAATGGCTAGTGATGTACATTAATGATTTCGATTTTTTGACAAAAACCGAATGGCAAGAAAGGTGATAACGAAAATGTTATTAACCTTTACTTGATGATTTTCGGATAATGAAATAAAGAAGTGTAACCTTCAAAAGATCAATGATGAAATCGTGATAAAATCTTTTAAGGATTTTGGTTTAAGACCAGACACGAATCTGAGATCTATTTAGTTTCTCTTTCTTTTTCTTGTTTACCATAACCGAATAAAAGAAAAGATGAAACACTATTTTGTTCTTGTCTTTCTTTTGATATTCGTATATAAAAATTTGCCTTCTTAAAAACGATCCGTGATGGTTATATGTTCAAACATGTGAATCTTTAAGGATTAGTAGCCACGTTGAACCCAAACTGAGGTCGAATACTTGTCATCTTCTGTTTCAGTTTTGATTTCAATTTACTGGTTTTGTTATTCTTGATATCCTTTTAGTTTCTATTTAAGTTGTTGGCTGAGATGGGTTTAGGATAGATATGTAGGATTTGTTTTGTTTCTTGAGGTTGAGATGAGTAGGTACCGGAGCTAAACGCTATGACAAAAATAATACCGAGCAAATCGCTATTGAGAACAGAGGTAATCGCTACCACAATGAAATTTGGACAGTGTTTGGTTTAGGCAAAGCACAAAATAAAGTAATCGCTACTTAAAGAAGTAATCGCTACTCACAAGTAATCGCTACTTAAAAAAGTAAACGCTACTCACAAGAGATACTTGCTGCTTGAACTAATCATTGTGAACATTTTAACGCTAAAAACATAAGTCCAAAACTGTCACTCTCTTCCCATTTTGTCTTTTACCCGAAATGGACCAAAAAGACAATTTGCAGGACCACATATAGAAAACCACTAACCAGGACAAGCAAACAACAAAACTAAACGCTAATAAGAAAAGAAAACTAATCGCTAATAAGAAAAACTTAAAACAAGCCCACGATTTTCACCAAATATTTCACTAGTCATGAGAAACAATCTATCCAAGAACCAAACTAAGTAAATCTTACACTCCTACACATGGAAGTACAACCATAAAGCATGTCTAATCACAAACAACCTTCGAACAAGGTGTTTTCAATGAGAACAAGTCGAACCAACTAAAAACCCGAAAAGAACCAAACTAAAATCCGAGAATAAACAATCCCAAAATCAAACCAAGGCTCTTGATACCAATTGTAGGATACACAAATTAATAACAAGTATGGTTCTTATGGTTTGGTTCGAATTTAAGAGAAAGAAGAAGGAAAAGTAGAAGAGAGTTTTAGAGAGAAATAGAGGAGAGATGGGAGCCTTTTAGAGAGAGAAACACATGAAAATTCTTTTGACTATGTGAAAAGGTCCAACCTTCTCCCTTGGTGGGAGAAGGTATTTACTTACAATGGGTGAATGCCTCTACTAGGCTGTGGAGCGGGCTGACAGAAGGTAAAAGACCCTACCCGACACCACGAATATTAACTAAAACTAAGCTACGTATTAACTACTATACTAAATACTACGAGCTATACAATGCTTTAAAGTACTCGGGGTGACCGAATCTTCTATAAAAAAAAACGTATTCCTAACTGAACTCATCAACCTCGTGTTGACCCTTTAGCATGTATTTTAAAGTATTAAGCAATGGCACGCTACTGGAGGTTTTGGCAGGGCATGGCATGGTCATAAAAGACTTTGATGTTCATTTGGGTACCGTTTTAACTATTTTTAAGGGCCTAATTCCGCACTACTTTTGACAATGTAAATTCAATACTTTTGTTAAACGATTTTATTTTAAATGAAGGAGGTGAAAACCGTTCTTTGCACTTGTGTTGTGATACCAATTGAGTTGCACCCCAACGACATGTAAGCTTCCGTTGGACCCGATTTTGGGGGTGTGACAGAATTGATGAACCCAAACATTTGATCAAATTGATGAACCTGAAAAAATTGATGAACCTGAAATTTGTCCTACGATAACTGATGAGACTAAGATAACACAAGACAATAAATTGATGAATCTAAACACATAACACAGGACAAATAAATTGATGAACCTTTACACATAACAAAGGCCAAATAAATTGATGAACCTAAACACATAACATATGACAAATAAATTGATAAACCTAAACACATTACAAAGGCCAAATAAATTGATGAACCTAAACAAATAACATAGGACAAATAAATTGATGAACCTAAACACATAACATTTTGTTCATCAGTTACTTTGGTTCATCAATTTTTATTCATGAACATTAAAATTAATGAACCAAAGTAACTGATGAACAAAATGTTACCATAAAAATTGATTAACCAAAGTAACTGATTAACTAAAGTAACTGATGAACATTTTGTTCATCAGTTAATATGGTTCATCAGTTAAAAAAATAAAATAAAAAATAACTTTTTGAATCTTACATTAATAAAATGACTGAAGGTGCATTGTTGTACAAAAATTAGTGCATTTAACTCCATTTTAAGGCAAAAAATCTAAGCTAAACATTTCATCAAACACGTTGTGCGCAAAAAATATTAGTAAAACGTCATCTTTAACGTACGATATCTCACTCGTATTATATTGGATTTGAGTATTCAAATTCCTGGGTAAAGAGTGAACCAAAATCTACGAATTTCATGTTTTAAAACTTTCACAATTCGACATTTATGATGGTACAAATTAAGGTCGAAAATGCCCAAAAAATCAAGAAAACTAACACCCATTTCGTATGTAAAAATAACAGTTTCGAAATTTTTAACAAAATTTATACCAAATTAAAGAGGATAAAATTTTAGAAATTATGGAAAAATCAGTTTTTTCTAAAAGTTTGTTGTTTAAGAGTTACATGCGTTTGAAATTCGAGGGTGAAAAAGAAAAAATGGGTTAAAAGACCAAAACGCCCTTTGACCGAAATTAATAAAAAAAAAAAAAAATGTTTTGACTAGATCAATTTAATGGTGGAGATTACTTTTTAAACTTTGCAATTTTTAGTTCTTTGCAAATGATCGGCAACCATAATCTCAAAGCTATTCTTTCATAGGTGGATAACTGTTTCATAGACGGATAATTGTTGTTGCTTGTAACACCCCGAAAATCGTAATGAAGCAGCGGAAGTCTAATCGGGGTATTACATCATAGAATCATAGTCATAATTATAGAAAACGACTCGAAAGAGACGTTTTGAGAAAATTTGTTATCATTCATCAAACATTAAATCAGAGTAGCAACAACGGTTTCACATGGTTTAGTCATACATAATAAAAATGTCTTAAATTAAAAATGAATGATAACATTTTTGGATGGCGTCCAAAAGAGGCCCTAGTCCACCCCGTGCCATATTTGCTTCTTAGTTACCTGAGATAAGACATGCTAAAAGGTCAACACAAAGGTTGAGTGAATCCACAGTGTTTAATTTATAATAGTTTTGAACACAAGCTAAATAGTAGAAAAACAATAGCATCGTAGTGTAATATCTTGCCCTAAGCCTCATGACACGCAAACGTTAACATAGGGTGATATCATAAATGATATAATTAGCCTACATCATGAAATGATGTAGGTGATAGTACCCTCGTCTTAAGAGTTTGCCAACTTCCTATTTATATTCGAACATAGTGCATTTGGTTACCATTTCAGGCCAACTTCAAATGGGGCGTCAATTGCCAATAGATCTATTCACTAAATTTACGTTCACTCGCAAGTGATTAATGGTTCATGATATGAGGGACTTTTGGCAAAGGTGGTAACTTAGGCAATATCAATCAGGATAGCATACAGAAAATACTTGTGTTCAGATTTGTAGCATGTATCTCCCCACGGGATTTTAAAACATAGTAAAAAGTGGGACTATGAACTCACTTCAGTAGTAGTAGTCTCAAATGCAATAGAGTCAAATAGTAGGTGATACCTCCGACGAGTGACCTAGATTAGTATGGCATAATTTAGTTTCGCAATTCTAATTTAAGACTCGATGAACGAACATAAGTTTAAAAGTTTTCAAAACGTTTTTGTTATATTTGCTTGTGTGGCATCATCATAATTTAAGTAGTTTTGAAAGTGTTGCATGAATTGGCTCTTGGAAGTGCAGTTAGTGTGTGTGTGTGTGTGTGTGTGTGTGTATATATATATATATATATATATATATATATA
>LBNU01006290.1:10932-25235 GCA_014162995.1 Artemisia annua | reverse complement strand
TTTTAACCTCAAGACTTAACACCAAAACTACTAATTCGATATTCAACGAAACTGATTTCATAACCACAGGTTCGATCCATCAACAACACAACGATTTAACAAGAACAATAACAGCCGAATCATAAAAGAGCAGGACTAACGAGGCAATACAAATCAACACTAACTAACCCATACCAAGATTATATATGTTCGAATGAACCAGAACCCTCAACACAAATATGTTTACAGATTCGATGAAACAAAACAACAAGAGGGTTTTAGAACCTTACAACAAGATGAGTCGAATAACAAGAAGACCAAATGGAACTCAAAAGCTCGAACCCGGATTCGCCACAAGCAATTTCCACACACCCTTCTAACCTCAGGGACTTATCTCTCTCAAAAACTACTAGTATTTTGATGGTGAAAGTTGTAGGATGCGTGGAAAACCCATGAGAATCGAGCGGTATAAATAGGGTTAATACAAGGGGTTTTTGATTCCATCTTCCCTTGAAGCCAGTCGATCAGGTAGCTAAAAGGAGTAGTGCTTCATCCTCACCTAGTCAGCTCTTGGCTTGTGGTGTTGACCTCCAATATGTAGACAAAGAAACGGTATCACACCTGTGGCGCTTGAGGACCATCTGAATCTCGCAGAACGCGTCTGCCTTGCTAGGTTTGTGTGGGGATTGGTTTTGCAGCGTTCAGATCTGGGTTTGATGCCCTGACTAAGCTTGTTTGTATCGACAAAGAGGGAGAGGGAGAAACATTAAAAGAATGTGAGTTTGGGGATAAGGGTATCTGTTTGTGAAGTCAAACACAAGGACGATTTGTAGTTTACTGACTTTACTCTTTCTCCTTTTTTTTTGCTCTCTTTTCTTTTATCATTTTTCTTATTTTCTATATTAGTTTTAATTGTAATATATTTGGTTTTGTGTATTTATTTGTGTAAGTAAAAAGGAAGGTTTAAGTAAAAGGTGAGGTGTGAGAATGTTTTAGACTTTGAAGTGTTTGGGGAAAATTTAACGAACCCCGTGTTTTATTGAATCCCGGTATATAATTATTAAACTTATGCCATACTATCACGGTGTTGGTACGCGTACAGTTTTAGTAAAATTGAAGGTGAGTTTCGCCACATTGTTTGTTTGACAATATTCGTTGTTGCTTTACAGTATAAACGTAAGCAAAAGTTTAGATGTGAAAACAAGTGAAACTACTGAATATAATATTCATAAATAAATCTTTCGGGTTTACAGGAAATTAATACTTGGGAAATTTCGGGTTATTACAGTACCTACCCCTAATTCTGAATTCCGTCCCGGAATTCTTAGTCTGTGGTAGTGGTCGTTGTTGTTCGAAAAGGTGTGGATATTTGGCACGAATTCGGTCTTCTCGCTCCCATGTGTACTTAGGTCCTCGCTTAGAGTTCCATCGAACCTTGACGATGGGAATGCGGCTTTGTTTGAGTTGTTTCACCTCTCGGTCCATAATTTCTACCGGTTCTTCGATAAAGTTGAGTTTCTCTTCGAGTCGAAGTTCTTTTAATGGAATGCCAANGCCATACTATCATGGTGTCGGAACACGTGCGGGTTTTGGTGAGAATGAAATGTGAGTTCAACACATTATTTGTTTGAAAATATACGTCATTGCTTTAATATTTAAATGAAAGCAAAAATGTAAACATGAGCATGAGTGAAAACTACTGAATATAACATTCATAAATAAATCTTTCGGGTTCACAGGAAATTAATAACTTGGAAAATCTCAGGTTATTACAGTACCTACCCATTAGACTGGATTCGTCCCGAATCCAAAGTTGTTTTAGTGGTTGGTGTTGGCTTAAAGAGAACTCGTTCCGGAATTCTTAGTCTGTGGTAGTGGTCGTTGTTGTTTCGAAAAGGTGTGGGTATTTGGCACGAATTCGGTCTTCTCGTTCCCATGTGTACTCAGGACCTCGCTTAGAGTTCCATCGAACCTTGACGATGGGAATGCGGCTTTGTTTGAGTTGTTTCACCTCTCGGTCCATAATTTCTACCGGTTCTTCGATAAAGTTGAGTTTCTCGTCGAGCCGAAGTTCTTTTAATGGAATGACAAGGGTTTCATCTGATAGGCACTTCTTCAGGTTGGATACGTGAAAGGTATTGTGTACTCTACTGAGCTCCTCAGGAAGTTCAAGTTTGTATGCCACTGGACCAACCCTCTCTATGATCTTAAACGGTCCAACATATCTAGGATTCAATTTTCCACGTTTCCCAAATCGGATCATTCCCTTCCAAGGGGATACTTTCAACATGACTCTATCCCCAACTTGAAACTCCAGGGGTTTTCCTCTCACATCGGCGTAACTCTTTTGTCGGTCACGGGCGGCTTGCAAGCGTTGCCTAATTTGTACACTTTTCTCGGTGGTTTCATGGACGAGTTTGGGTCCTGAGAGCTGTACATCTCCAACTTCTGCCCAACAAACCGGCGATCGGCACTTCCGACCATAAAGTGCTTCAAATGGCGCTGCCTTGATGCTAGCGTGGTAACTGTTGTTGTAAGAGAATTCTGCTAATGGTAAATGTCTATCCCAACGTTTCCCGAAATCGATCACACATGCCCTTAGCATGTCTTCCAAGGTTTGGATAGTCCTTTCACTTTGGCCATCAGTTTGCGGATGGTACGCGGTGCTCATGTATAACCGGGTACCCAAAGCTATCTGTAACGACTGCCAAAAGTTCGACGTGAATCGACTGTCACGATTTGAGATGATGGAAACAGGAACTCCATGCCGAGAGACTATCTCTTTCAAATATAGCTGGGCAAGAGTGCTCATCTCGTCAGTTTCCTTGATTGGCAAGAAATGTGCAGATTTAGTAAGACGATCAACAATGACCCATATGGTATCAAACCCAACCGATGTCTTAGGTAGTTTTGTGATGAAGTCCATCGTAATCCTCTCCCATTTCCACATCGGAAGTTCGGGTTGTATCAACAAGCCGAATGGCTTCTGACACTCCGCTTTTACCCTCGAACATGTCAAACATTTCCCGACATATTCGGCGATGTCGGCTTTCATGTTTGGCCACCAATAAAGTTTCTTGAGATCTTGATACATCTTATCAGAACCCGGATGAATGGAATACTTAGATTTGTGAGATTCGTGCATGATGAGCTCACGTATTCCTCCATAAAGTGGAATCCAACTTCGGTCCTTGAAACACAACCTTCCGTCTGGTTTCTTTACAAAGCCATTCTCACTTTCTGGCATACCATAGATCCTTTCTTTTGGTCTGTTCTCTTCCTTGAGGGCTTCGATCTAAGCCTCGAGGATCTTTGATAGGAGTGGTGATTTAATTGTCATTCCCATAGATCTGACTCTAAGAGGTTTAATTCGCTCCTTTCGGCTTAAGGCATCCGCCACGACATTTGCCTTTCCAGGATGATAGCGAATTTCACAATCGTAGTCACTGAGTAACTCCAACCATTAGCGTTGTCTCATGTTCAACTCCATCTGATCTAGTATGTGTTGGAGACTTTTGTGATCTGTAAACACCCTGCACTTGGTGCCATACAGGTAGTGCCTCCACATTTTAAAAGCAAATACTACTGCTCCTAACTCAAGATCATGGGTGGTATAGTTCTTCTCATGGGTTTTGAGTTGTCGGGAAGCATACGCGATAACTTTACTCCTTTGCATTAACACCGCGCCTAAACCCTGGTATGATGCATCGCAATATACCACGAAGTCTTCACTTCCATCGAGTAGTGCTAAGATTGGAGCTTCACAAAGCTTCTGCTTCAAAAGTTGGAACGACAATTCTTGTTCTTCTCCCCAGTCGAACTTCTTCTTCTTTTGTGTCAATTTCGTCAAAGGTTTGGCGATCTTTGAGAAACCTTCGATAAATCGTCGGTAGTACCCAGCAAGACCTAAAAATTGACGTATCTCCGTGGGGTTTGTAGGAGATGCCCAATTTTTAACAGATTCGATCTTGGCAGGATCCACGTGTATACCCTTACTGTCAATCACGTGCCCGAGGAATTGTACTTTCTCAATCCAAAAATCACACTTGGAAAATTTGGCATACAACTCTTCCTTTTTGAGCAGTTCTAGGATAGTCTTCAAGTGTTCTACGTGCTCTTCCTTGCTGCGGGAGTAAATGAGGATATCATCGATAAACACAATTACGAACTTGTCCAGATAAGGTTTGCACACTCGGTTCATCAAGTCCATAAACACGGCTGGTGCGTTAGTGAGACCGAAAGGCATTACTTGGAATTCGTAGTGGCCGTATCGTGTCCTGAAAGCTGTCTTAGGAATATCTTCTTCCCTGACTCTCAGTTGATGATAACCCGACCTCAGGTCAATTTTCGAATAGACACTCGATCCTTGAAGTTGGTCGAACAGGTCGTCGATTCTAGGTAATGGATATCGATTTTTCACTGTAAGCTTGTTCAACTCACGGTAATCGATACACATCCGAAAAGACCCGTCTTTCTTCTTGAAAAACAACACCGGAGCTCCCCAAGGCAAAGAACTTGGACGAATGAATCCTTTATCCGACAATTCTTGCAATTGCTCAGATAACTCTTTCATCTCAGATGGCGCCAACCTATACGGTGCTCGCGCCACTGGCGCNCTTGTTCAACTCACGGTAATCGATACACATCCGAAAAGACCCGTCTTTCTTCTTGAAAAACAACACCGGAGCTCCCCAAGGCAAAGAACTTGGACGAATGAATCCTTTATCCGACAATTCTTGCAATTGCTCAGATAACTCTTTCATCTCAGATGGCGCCAACCTATACGGTGCTCGCGCCACTGGCGCCGCTCCTGGTATTAACTCAATCTGAAATTCGACTTGCCGGGTTGGTGGAAGACCAGGCAACTCTTCGGGAAAAACTTCAGGGAAGTCCTTTACTACCGGCACGTCTTCAAGTCGCTTGTGCCAAAAAGGCGTGACAACCCCTATCGATATACTTAACGGTTTTTACGTATGATATGATGCTGAGTCGAGTCTTACTCCGTTCACCACATATGATCAGGATTTCGCCTTGGAAAGGGATGTGGACGAGTTTCTCATCACAGATGATTCTAGCACGGTTTTTGGATAGCCAATCCATGCCGATGACAACGTCGAAGCTACCTAGCTTAATAGGCATGAGGTCTATGTCGAAAGGTTCATCAAGTAAAAGTAAGGTGCAACCTCGGATTACGGTGTTAGTGCTTACTAGTTCCCCATTGGCTAGTTTGATCTCGTAGGTGGTGTTTAGTTCGGTCGGGTGGGTGTTAAGTAAGGAAGCAAATGAAGTAGATATAAAACTTTTATCGGCTCCAGAATCAAATAAAACTTTAGCAGGATGGTTGTTAAGTAGAAACGTACCCATGACTACATCTGGGTCTTCCTGAGCATTTCCTCTTTCCATCACATAAGCCCTCCCACGAGCATTGTTGTTCTGGTTGGCAGTCTGGTTTGGGCACCGGTTCCTGTAGTGCCCCTTTTCACCACATCCATGGCACACCACAGCCACTGGTTGCAAGTTGGCGCCAGTGGCCTTGCAGTCTTGAGTCTTGTGCCCGGTTTTCTGGCATTTCCCACATTTAGCAAAGCAAGGCCCATTGTGATGCATCTTGCATCGGGTACACATAGGAGCGGGTCCAGCATAACCCCCAGTTCCAGCAGTGTAAGCCCTGGCAGCTTCTTGCCGACGGTTTTGGCGGTTGTGATAGTGGTTTCGGTTTTGTTGGTAGTTCTGATTGTTGTTGTTGTTGTTGTTGTAGTGGTAGTTGCGGTGGTTGTTGTGGTGGTTGTTGGCATTGTTGTTGTGGTGAGAGTTGTTGTTGTTATTGCTCCTTCGATCATCAAATTTTCGCTTGTGATCATTGTTTCCTTGGGTCTGGCTACGCTTGATCTCCCGTTCCAACAACTTTTGAGCAATTTCGGTAGCCTCTTCCAGTGTTTGAGGTTTGGAGACAGTGACATCCCCCTCTATACTCCTAGGTAACCCTTCCACGTACTTCTCTAGCGTCTTTTCAAGATCAGGCACATTGGTTGGACACAACACAGCTAGCTCTTGGAACCTTCGATTATAAGTCCTGAGGTCATTGCCCTTCACCACTAGATGATCAAACTCATCTTCCAGCTTCCTGATCTCAGTTCGTGGGCAGTATTTCCTCAACATCCTTTGCTTGAAGTCAGCCCAAGTGATTTGATAGGCTTCCTCTATGCCCATGTTCTGAGCAGTAGAGTTCCACCAAGATAAAGCATCTTCAAGTAGAGTACCCATAGCAAACGAGACCTTGCAGTCATTAGAACACCCGCTTCTCGTGAACACGGTCTCGCAATGCTCAAACCATTGAGCAAGTTCAGTCACCCCTTCAGTACCCTTAAAGTAGGTTGGTTTGCAATCCGTGAAGTCTTTGTAAGTGCATTTGCGAGCCACAGAAGTCTCGCCTTCTCCAGTTGGCCTGTTAATGCTACTGGAGCGTGCCATAGCCGCCGCTTGTCCTTCCAGTGCTGCAGCAACGCTATCAGCGACCAACTTCCGAATAGCAGCTAGTGTCATGGCTGGTCCTGGTGTTGTTGTTGTTGCCTTCTTACGAGGAGCCATCGTTCTATAAATATCACAAACGCACACTTAGGAATTTGATTATCATGATCAACCTAATCAAGTGAAATGTCACAACCAAACTCATAATAGTCGAGATCATCACATAATGTTACACAATCACACTATGAACGCATACATCATCATAAGAAACCCATATCAATCATAAATAATTATCATGACATGTAACAACACACATGGAATTATAATGGATTTCAACATAGTGGTGCACAAGAGTATCATAACATAAGATCAAACATCCACAATATCATAAACCAACATCAGTACGATACAATCATAACCAACAACAAGGTTTTAATAACTCGTCTGATTGTTCACAAAAAAAACAAATACAAGATTATTAACGCCACGTAGGGCGAGTTAAGATGTCTCTGCTGCAATGATGTGTCATGGATCTATGAAGCTCCAGATGCGCCTCCTGACCTACGCTCCAAGTCTTGAATTATCCTGACCAAACTAAGCATCTCCAAATCTCTGGCTCTCTCCCTAGCCTGAACCTCTCCAAGTGCAACCCTGAGAGTGTGAATGGTAGCACTAGCTGCTGCAAACTCTCGTGTCTGGTGCTCGAGCCTCTGCTGAGTCATCACTGTAATCTCCCTCAGCTCCTGAATCTCATGACTCTGAACATCAACTCTGTGGCCCAACTCAGCAACGGTATCCATGGTCTCCTCAATTTCAGTACCCATCATCTGGAAGACCTTCTCCAAAGCCACTCTGTGAACCACGAGGTTCGTAACCTCCTCCTGCATGTTCTCGACTCGCTCGAGAGAGATCTCCTCTACAGCACTCACAATCTCATCAATGCGGTCCTCGTACCTGAGCATCCCTGAAATCATCAATGGAATGGTGTGGTGCATCGGCTCTCCTGTCTCTGGAAGTACAGCTGTGGAACTCTCTCCAGGCTCCGAAGCTCTAGGGGGTCCCTCAATAAATCTCCAACGACGGATGCCCTCCAACAGCAATGACCTCCTGCCAGCTGCAGCCTCAATGGCAGCCTGAACATATGGATCAGATGGTGAAAGACTCAAGGATCACTCTCTCTTCCGAGAGGGCGATGGAACACTCTGAGCTCGGGTGGATGAAAAGGTGGGAGATGATGGGGGAACAGTGGTGGTCTGGGTGTAGAACACAGTAGGTGGTGGTATAGGAGATAGTGAAACCTCTGGTGAAGGTGGGGTAAAGGTCGGTAGCATGTAAGGGTGCGGCTGTGGCACTGAGGATGATGGTGGGGGTGTAGGAGCTGGTGGTGAAGGGGTGGGAGCTGGTGGTGGTACAAAAGCAGGCGATCGACGGACTCGTTTCCGAGCCGTGAAAATGAAAGTACGACCATCTGGGCGATACTTGGACCTCTCCATGAATGGCTCAGGCTCAAAGGGCTCAAGGACTCTGACTCGCTTGCGCCGGCGAACCGGGGCACGCGGGGGTGGTGGTGGAGTAGATGAAGCGGTGTCAGCAGAGTCTGAGTCGGACAACTCGTCATCAGCATCTGACCCTGAGTGGTGGCTAGGGGGTGGTGTAGGACAATCATCGGCAGCTAGGAACTGCTGTGACTGGAGATCCTGATCATAAAGGTACTGGTCATAAGTCATAGGTCCAATGAGAGGACGGTAAAGTGGTCCATCATCAAATGAGTCGAAGTGTGTTGAAGTGACCTCACCCTCCTCAGAGGGATCGGTCTCTCCAGAGGTGTTCCCAGATGGAACAACAGGGGGAATGACAGGAGAAACGGGTAAGGTGTGATCAGATAAAATGGTAGTGGGGGCGAGAGGTGATGCAGGGGGAGAATCATCACTGTCAGACAGTATGATAATCGGGGGCGACATGGTACTGCAATATCCCAATAGTAATAAATGTAAGAACTAAAGTTAAATATTTATTAGTCATGATGTCTAAAAGTTAAGCAAATCTCAATGCATAATGTTCGATAAAATGTTGGCACGGAGGGCGTAGGGTAGTAAGGTGTAACTAATTCGTTTTGAAAATATGGTTATAGTCCAGTGTTTTGAAAATACACTTGGTTCTATATAACCATGGCTCTGATGCCAATCTGTAACACCCCGAAAATCGTAATGAAGCAGCGAAAGTCTAATCGGGGTATTACATCATAGAATCATAGTCATAATTATAGAAAACGACTCGAAAGAGACGTTTTGAGAAAATTTGTTATCATTCATCAGACATTAAATCAGAGTAGCAACAACGGTTTCACATGGTTTAGTCATACATAATAAAAATGTCTTAAATTAAAAATGAATGATAACATTTTTGGATGGTGCCCAAAAGAGGCCCTAGTCCACTCCATGCCATATTTGCTTCTTAGTTACCTGAGATAAGACATGCTAAAAGGTCAACACAAAGGTTGAGTGAATCCACAGTGTTTAATTTATAATAGTTTTGAACACAAGCTAAATAGTAGAAAAACAATAGCATCGTAGTGTAATATATTGCCCTAAGCCTCATGACACGCAAACGTTAACATAGGGTGATATCATAAATGATATAATTAGCCTACATCATGAAATGATGTAGGTGGTAGTGCCCTCGTCGTAGGAGTTTGCCAACTTCCTATTTATATTCGAACATAGTGCATTTGGTTACCATTTCAGGCCAACTTCAAATGTGGCGTCAACTGCCAATAGATCTATTCACTAAATTCACGTTCACTCGCAAGTGATTAATGGTTCATGATATGAGGGACTTTTGGCAAAGGTGGTAACTTAGGCAATATCAATCAGGATAGCATACAGAAAATACTTGTGTTCAGATTTGTAGCATGTATCTCCCCACGGGATTTTAAAACATAGTAAAAAGTGGGACTATGAACTCACCTCAGTAGTAGTAGTCTCAAATGCAATAGAGACAAATAGTAGGTGATAGCTCCGACGCGTGACCTAGATTAGTATTGCATAATTTAGTTTCGCAATTCTAATTTAAGACTCGATGAACGTACATAAGTTTAAAAGTTTTCAAAAGTTTTTGTTATGCTGCTTGTGTTGGCATTATAATAGGTTGTGGAATAATTTTCAGGTGTTTGGCTCTTGGAAGTGCATACGTTCGTATGTATAGAAGTGTTAGGCGAAAGGTACTTGTTAGGCAAGCGTACGAGGACAAGGACGGGAAGTAAACATTGATGGTCATGACGCGTTGTTGGGAGAATATGGAAAAATATGTTTATAGTGTGTGTATATATATAGTCAATATAAGTTGATGATTAAAGTTATGTAATATTAGACTTTAATTTATGGTTTGATTAAAAGGGTTTATATTAAATACACTTATAGGATTTTTTTGAAAAATCGGGCATGAACCTTGTATTGTTTTAGTTTGCACATGGTAACTAAATGTCACAATAATCAATAAACCGTTGTAATATTATTTATAGAAACCCAAGTAAATCGCCGAAATAAGTCAAATAAATTTAAATATAAACCATTAGTATTAATAGCAAATTAAAGCTTAAGCTTTAGCTTAGTCTAATTTTTATAAGTTTTAAATATATATTTATATATGTAGTTTTGATTATAAGCTCGTTACAAATTACGTCGTGAACTCGTGGTAACTATGAGTTACAAAATATATGTTTAGGTAAAGGCCGTCTTAATCTTTTGTAAAACGTTATTTGGTTTTTATAAAATAGCATTCCAAGCATTTAAAAATAGGTGGTATGTTTAGTTTTTATAGTTTTGGAATATGTGTTAAATGCATATTTAGTGTTTATGTTATAAGTTATGCTTTTATAAACTTAGTATTATTTATGCCGCGACTCGTGATCGAATAAATTGAAATCAGCCGAAAATCCAATCGTGGAATGAGTCGAATAAGCCGTATCAAATAAGTATCTTCATACTCTAGTTGGACTCGGCCCGACACACTCGCGGTAAACAACAAAACGATTCACTGCAACCTTAGCCCTTTAGTAGCAACACTGAACTAAAACACTTTATATATTAACTATTTTGGGATTGCAAATTTTTAGAAAAAGGGTACAACCTATTTGCACTTACTGTTGCATCTTCAAAAAAACACGACCAATTACATTGTTATTCTAAGTTGGATGTTGAAAAATGGTTATTGGCGTAGCATTGCAAAATCAAAAGGAAACACCCACAGATGGGTTTAGAGTCTCGACATCGGGGCAAGAGACGAAGGAAACAAAAGAATGTATCGACTCCAACTTATCAAAACCAAACAAGAACATACCACTGTGGTTCGACCACAGTGGGTTTCGATCCCACAACAAACCCAAACACAACCCAAAATCTTAACAAGCTTTGCTCAATCAAAATAAGCAACATATTTTGAGGATGTTTTCGACTCAGGACCAACTTGCTCCCCGACCATCGGGTACAACCCGACTCGAGTGGAAACACAAAGCAAGTGTGCGACACCCCTTTGGCGAGGGTCTCTTCTCAGCCGAATAGGGCACGTATAGTAAATGAAATATGCCGGATCTAATAGACACGGATTCAAGGTGGCGTAGCTTAATGCAAGTCGCAGATTCAAGGACCCAAACAAAGAAAACAACACTTCCACATATGAGCCTCATTATATCCGGTTTTCGATTAAAAAAAAAATAGCTACCACACAAGGTTTTCTAATACCGATTAACGTACGACATCTTAAATGATTTCAATCTTGCCATTATCGGTTTAGGGTCGATAACAAAAATCAATTTGATTAATATCAGATTTTCATTCAAGCAATCTAAATCAAGTTTTCAACAAGGTCGATTTATGTTTTCATCCAACCCAACATATCAATTTCTAGTCGATTAAATCGAACAAAAACTAATAACCCAACATATTCACATATTTAGTTGTTCACTTGATATTAACAACAAACACTAAATAACATATAAGAGTGGTTACAGATTCAAATTAACAAGACAACAAGAAGGATTAAAGCCTTACAACAAGAGGAGCCGATTAACAAGAAGACCAAAGAATGATCAAAAACTCGAAAGCTCGAACTCGAATCCGCCACAAGTAAATCCACACACCCTTCGAACCTCAGGGACTTATCTCTCAACGACGCTAACTAGTATTTTGATTGTGAATATTTTTGGATGTGTGGAGGTCCTTGTGAGCCGATCGGTATTTATAGGAGTAATACAAGAGAGTTTTGATTCCTCTTTCTCAAGAGGTCAGTCGATCTAGTAGCCAAAAGGAGTAGTGCTTCATCCTCATCTAGTCACCAATTTGGATCTTGCGTTGACATAAATCTTTGGACAAAGAGGGAGGACATCAGGACCACCTTGTTGTCTTGTGGTCATGGATTCAGACCTGAGTAGGAGCGGCGCAGCAGGAGGAGACAGGGATCTTGGGCTTTATCTGATTTTGATATGAGGGAGAGAGGGATGGAGGAGATGGAGTTTATCCTGGTTATAAGTTTAGTAAAGTGACAAAGGGGGGTCGGTTTGGTGAGGTCAACACAAGGACNTCATGGATTCAGACCTGAGTAGGAGCGGCGCAGCAGGAGGAGACAGGGATCTTGGGCTTTATCTGATTTTGATATGAGGGAGAGAGGGATGGAGGAGATGGAGTTTATCCTGGTTATAAGTTTAGTAAAGTGACAAAGGGGGGTCGGTTTGGTGAGGTCAACACAAGGACGATTTTTAGTTTACTCTTTTATTTTTATTTTATTTTTTTTTTTTTTTTTGTATTAGTAATATTTATTTTTAAAGTGTGTACAAATAAAAGGTGAAGGTTTAATAGAAGTGAGGCTTAGATTAAATAAATGTGAGGTGCGGGAATGCTTTTGATTTTTGTAACACTCGAGAGGAAATAGACGAGTCTCGTGTTTTATTGAATCCCGATATTTAATTATTAAATCTATGCCATACTATCACGGTGTCGGTACGCGTACAGTTTTTATAAAATGAAACATGAGTTTCGCCACATGTTTGTTCTAATAGCATTTGTTGTTGCTTTACAATAATAATGAAAGCAAGAGTTTAGATGCGAAAATATAATGAAACTGCTGAATATAACATTCATAAATAAATCTTTCGGGTTCACAGGAAATTAATAACTTGGAAAATTTCGGGTTTTTACATACACCGCTCGAAAAGTATTTGATTCCGGTTTCTATTGGCCCACTATTTACAAAGATGCCCATGACTTGGTCAAATCTTGCGACTCTTGTCAACGTCAAGGAAAGATTACACAACGGGATGAAATGCCACAAAATGTCATCCAAGTTTGTGAAATTTTTGATGTATGGGGTATTGATTTCATGGGGCCGTTCCCGTCTTCACGAGGGAACAAGTATATACTCGTGGCCGTCGATTATTTGTCGAAATGGGTTGAAGCAAAAGCGCTCCCCACTAACAACGCCCGAGTTGTTGTGAAATTTCTTAAGTCTCTCTTCGCTAGGTTTGGAACTCCCCGTGCCATCATTAGTGATCGCGGTACTCACTTTTGCAATGATAAATTTGCAAAAGTCATGCTTAAGTATGGTGTCACACATTTCTCCAATTTTTTGTGCTTTTTGCTTGAAAATTTTCAAAAATTTTTCAATTTTTTGGATTTTTGAGGAAAAACGGGGTTGCCGTCAAGTAAACGGCAATGTGAACAGTGCTAGGTCAATCCAAATCGAAGATTCACGCCCCCAGACCTGCGAGAGGATACAACCATTGTCCTCGAATGGTTTTTCAAGGTAAGGGTAATCCTAACAATAAATCTAAGGCCGTTTGATTAAAGTATGCAAAGATACATTAGTCGTAAGTTTTGGATTATGGATTTCCAAGATATGAAGCAAAGACATGGACTCGAGTGGAGATAAGACGATCCACGAGCCACGAGAGTCATCATGAATTGGGGAAATCCTGCACAACACAAAACAAACCAAGCATAACACAAGTTGGAAGTAGGTCACCCTCCTCGCGTTTCTAATTATTAGAAACAAGAAAACCCTTATATGGACCTAAGCATGGGGTGCCTCCACGAAGCGCTTTGTTTTTGATCATCGAGTCACTTAGCTTGACTCTATCCCCGAATTTAGGTATCCTTGGGGAAAGTTTGGAGATCCGGGATCACCAAGGTAGATCCCTCAAGGTAGTGTTCAAACGATGACCGTTTACTTTTTAAAATTTTGCCCATTTTGTTGAGAAAGTTCAATAGTACCATAAGGAAAACTTGGGCAAGGTAAACGGTCCAGACCAACGGACTTTAGCTTCCAGAAAATATTTTTATCTTGGTTAAAAGAAACTTGATCACCGACATTAAAAACCGATTTTTTATTTTTGAGTCAAATGAATCCGTTTTGTTTTATCCTTGTAATTAAAAAGAATATTTCCATAAGCTTGATCACGGACGTTCTTCAACTCATTCAACTAGGATTTTTCGGTGATCACCGCCGCGGTTTTGTAAATCATAATTCAACATGTTTTAAAGCCCAGTAGGCGCGATGCTCTAGCTCATCTGGCAAGATGAAAATGCCTTTCGTACACGAGCTTTGTAAGGGGTACAACCAATTGGTGTTTTATAAGCTGTGCGGAAAGGCCAGAGTGCATCATCTAACTTGTCGACCAAGAAGAACGATTCTCACCCACCGGGTTCTTTCCAAAATTCTTTTTAGACCACGATTCGACACCTCGCTTGACAACTAGTTTGAGGATGATAAGCTGGTACTTAGTCGATGGGTAAACACCATTTTCTGACTAACTTTTTGAAAATCGGTCATTACATAAAATGAGTTCCACGGTCATGATAATAGCT
>LBNU01006289.1:44406-55243 GCA_014162995.1 Artemisia annua | reverse complement strand
GAAATAGCGTTAGATCTACTTTTGATCGTGTTTTGAAGGTTTGCACCTACCTGGTTATATTTCCACTATGTCTCTTGCAATAAATTTCACAACAACCTCGTTAGTGGCATGAACAAAAAAATACATGCATAAACTCTTATTCTTCATAGTTGGATTGTTTGAATATAAAGATCCAATTCATGAATTTTAGGTTGGGCATGTGCCATGGTGATTAAATTGCTATGTTTTCGTTCTTATTACGGTAAAATGTAGTTAGGATTTAGAAAATCATAAGGAAGAGCCGGTCACCTGAGTATAGTCGAGCAGAAGTTAGCTCGTAGACTTAACTGTTATTATTAGTGATAGATTGGTATTAAGTAACACCGTGGAGGACGGACACGTCTTTACCCACTGTACACCCGATCTACAGCCCATAGGAGGGCGTTTATTTGTAACTATATAAGTCTTCTCCCACCAAAGGAGAAATTTGGAGCTTTCACTTCTCTTAATCTAATATTTTATTTTTCTCTTCACTTTCTATCTCTAGGAAAGCCTCCTAACTTCTCTCTCTAAACTCTCTTGTTAATTCGAACCATACATATTGTTCTTTGTTTGATATAATAACCAAAAAAAATAACCAATCTCTTAAAATTGGTATCAAGAGCCTAAGTTTGATCTTTGGGTGACGGCCTTCCACACCAGTCAAGGCATTTTCTGTTACACAAAAATGCCATTTGGCCTTAAGAATGCGGGAGCCACATACCAGCGTTTAGTAGACGCCGCATTCGAGAAACAAGTTGGTCGAAATTTGGAAGTCTACGTGGACGACCTTGTCATCAAAAGCCACACAGAAGAAGAGATAGTGCGGGATATTGAGGAGACCTTCAGGACGCTGAGGAAGATCAACATGAAACTCAACCCTAAGAAATGCACCTTCGGGGCAACGGAAGGCATGTTCTTAGGTTACTTGATAGAACCAGATGGCATTAAAGCGTGCCCTGAAAAAACAGACGCAGTCATCCAACTCCCCTCACCGCGCACTTTGAAGGAAGCCCAATCCTTGAACGGAAAATTGGCTGGGCTAAACAGGTTTCTCTCAAAATCAGCGGATAAGTCGCTCCCCCTTTTCAAAACACTCAAGAAGTGCGTGAAAAAAGGAGACTTCCGCTGGACTACAGAAGCGGAGGAAGCTTTCACGCAACTCAAGCAGACGATAGCGGCACTCCCGAAGCTAGTAGCACCCCAACCGGGAGAGGAACTGATTGTATACCTATCTGCAACACAGGGCGCGATAAGCGCAGTATTGCTAACGGAGAGAAACTCCGTACAAACGCCGGTGTACTTTGTCAGCAAGGCGCTTAACAAGACGGAGATCAATTACACTGCCATGGAGAAACTCGTGCTTGCATTAGTATTTACGACCAAAAGACTACGCAGGTACTTCCAGGCACACCCTATTGCCGTGATCACAGATCAGCCAATCAAGCAGGTAATATCCAAACCCGAGGCATCGGGACGACTGCGAAAGTGGAGTGTGCTATTGGGCGAGTATAACATCTCTTATAGACCGTGTACAGCGGTCAAAGGGCAGATACTTGCAGATTTTATTGTGGAAAACCAGAAGAGGAGTCCATACCTCAAGAAACCAAGGTTATTGATGCGCGTGGATTGCAACACGCACTACGTTTTACCTCTCGAGGGATCTCGAGAAGCTTGCAATCCCCACCAGGCAGTGTACCTGGCCGATGTAGTATAGTGTAGTAGCAAGTACCGGGGGATTGATCGTTCTCTCACAGGGAATAGTGTTCGTTAGGCTAAAGGCTACTCTAATCTAGGTCTAAGGGTGGAGGAAGATTCTTTTTGTATTTTTATTTTCTGACGGCGTCAACCCAATAGGTGACGGCGTCAGCACGGCGATTAGGGTTTCCAGACGGCCTCAGTTGACGTGGTCATAGTTGCTGATTTCAGATCTGACGGCCTAGGTTGACGGCGTCATCATTTTGTACTACGAACTCTCTGGGTCGTCACACATCTTTTTTCCACTTCTGGACTTCACTTGTTCCTGACGGCGTCACCTTGTAGAGAGTGACGACGTCACCTTCAGTATTCTTCAAGGTCTTTTGAGTTTTTGTTGTTTTCTTCACTTTTTCACTCCGAAAACGCCCGAAAACGCTTCTTTTGTGATTTTCCCTTCAAAAGTACCTAAAATGTGAAAAGAAACGACTTTGGGTGAAATCCAAACCAAAAACATACGAATTAGGACTCAAACTGACCCCTAAAAACGTAACATTTTTCGTCTCATCAAATACCCTTACACTTGAGATTTGCTTGTCCTCAAGCAAATGCGCTTTTATTCCCAATTGAAAAACAAGATAGAGGTCATTTAATGCGAACTTAAAAGTAATTACAAGATTTAGTCGTTCCGCTTCACTCAAAATAAGCACGGAGAAAATATACTAGCACCTCTCATGTAGTGTTTGGATACTCACATCTCTCAGTTGATAATATGTAGATATAATGTAAAGGAAATGGACAATATCACTCACTACCTGTCATAGTAAATAGATTACCATAGGCTTGAGAAAGGACCGAAACCTTCTCCACTAAGGCGTAAGCACCTAGGATAACTATCAAAGAGGGCTTTACAAAAGGGTTATAACGGGAGGTTTAGGGATATGGAAAAACACGGTTTGGTTGGATAAGGGATAGTTTACTGGTGGCTAGTCAATCATCTTATTTAATTACATATACAAGTGGCGTTGCCAAGCCAAGACTAGACTCAATCTTAAACTATCAAAAACAAAACAAAACCTAACTAAGAAACAAAAGATAGGTGTGGATGGTAGTCCGTATGTTTTTTTCTACTTTTCCTAATTTTTTTGTATTTTTCTTGATTTTTCGATTTTTTTTTCCTTTTTGCATACCTTCTTACCCTACCATCCAAAATAATACATCAATGGGGATTAAGCTTTCCCCTTACACTTGAACTTTTACATACTTTACATATACTATTCTACGACTCGTATCGAAATAATTAAAACACTTGGAGTACTTTTGAAAATGTTTTGCACATATGGGGGTAATAAATGATGTTCTTCCCCATTACTCCATAACACTAGTACTTTACCCATGAGTCCCAATCATCCCAAAACAATATGTACAAGATATGACTCGACTTAGCAACAACGCAACTAATTAGATAATTGACAAGGGTTTAACAAATAACAATAATGCACTAAAGGTGAGTGCATACAAGGTAGGCTAAGGCGATTTGGTTGCACATTTGGGGGTGGATTGTAAACAAATTATTCCTTTAAGTATGGTGCTTAAAGTTAGAAATGAAAGGGATAGGCTCGGAGGGGTGTACTAGGGGTATCGTGTACCAAAGATGGGTACATCGCAAAGGTGTGGGAGAATTACTTGACCAATGTAGTCCAACGTAATTATAATACAGGTTTAAAACAAGGGTTATCCTAATGCCTCTTATCATGTAGTTAATCCTAATCTACACGAATGTAGTCTCACTTGTGGACTCGGAATGGTCACTAACGCAAGTTCTAGAATCTAAGTATTACCGGTACACACATGGGCACTAAAGTTGAGTGCTTCTCTTCCTACCAATTCTAGGGGTGAACCTCACATATTTGGGTGGAAAATTTTTGGTGGTACGGTTTTTTGTGCTAGTCATAATTTCTCCTATCCATGAGACGCTTATTAGGACTAAAGTTTCCCTTCTAATTAATGTAAAAAATTTTAAATTTGCTCTAAAATTGCTCTAACAAGTGTTTCTTTTGGTTTTATTACACACTACTCTTAAACAAGCAAAAATCAAGCAATATTGATGAAGTTTCATTAATCTACCCTTATTTACCCCCCTTACACTTAAGTTGAACATTGTCCCCAATGTTCTAAAATAAGAATGGAAAAGATAAAGGGTTAAAAGAATGAAATTGGATACTCCCCTAATTCGTTCTTTATGCAAGTGAAGCAACACGGTTAGATCCTCCTCCAAGAAGATGAACTATCAAAGCTTCCCTTCCAGTATATGCATCATCTTCTTGTCCTAAATAACTTGTTAACATGGAAAACACTACAAGAAACCTCGCGTAAAATCGGCGGCATTATTCATATATATATAGACGTATACCTAGAAAGCAAGTAAGATATAATGCTTGTGGAATGATTTTTCTACAGATTTCCTGGAATTCATAAGAGAGATTTTAACAAACATACAAGTTTCGTTAGAAATTAATCAACAAATAAATTCCAGAATTTTGCACCTGACGTCGTCAGGTGTTAACTCCTGACGCCGTCAGAGTGTTCTGACAGAAAGTTTAAGTTGAGTTTTTGGAAAATTTCTTGGAAAATCTTTGTCTCAATTCCTGGGAATTCTGCAGAAAAAAATCATTATGACTCGATACAAGTATTTGACTCTAACAATTACGAATATGTAAACTAATTTTCTTGTTATGATTCATGTTCATTCGTTCTATATTAACCGATTTGGATGTCTCTTACACTTAGCTTATGCGAATTACCTTTATATGTGATTAAGACGGAGTTAAAAACAAAATAAAGCATTTTCACAATTTAGTTTGAAGCATTAATCAATAACAAGAAATATAATTTACATACGGACACAAAGGCACACAAAGACACACACAAAGCTTGGGTTGCCTCCCAAGAAGCGCTTTTCTTTATTAATGAGTCTTATAGCTAGACCCGAGGCCTTGCCTCATCACATGACTTCATCATCGAGCACGACCGTATATCCTTGATGCACATGATCACCGTTGTTGGTTTGATGATGTCTTAATTGGTCGATACTTGTCACCACTTCACCTCCTCTTACGCTACTCAAGGTTGCTATCCCCTTCTCGCATAAGTTTCTAATTGTAAATGGCCCATACCACCAGGGGCTCGGTCTATCGGGAGGCTCTCCCGCATCGGCATACCTCAGGAGTACAAAGTCCCCTTTAGTGAACTCCTTGGGATTCCTGGCTTTCTTGCCAGCCTTCACGGGATTTTTGTCGAACTTATTATTTTGACCCATTCCCTCTTCTTTGTAACTCTTGATCCTTGTTTCCCATTCCAGGATCTTCTCTTTGACACGGTTACCGGTTTTATCCTCACCCTCCCCTTCTTGCGGGGCGTTATATTTCTCTCCTCATGGGGTTGTTGGGAAGCCTTGCATTTGATTCCCTTTTCTGAATAGGATCGTACTGCGATCATAATCAATTCGCGCCCTAGCAGTGGCAAGAAAGGGTTCCCCGAGGATTATCGGTGTATCTTCGTCGTGCCTGTCAACGATCATAAAGTCTACTGGGTAGAGGAATCCGTTAACGCTAATTAACACGTCCTCGGCCATTCCCAATGGGCGTTCGTAGGAACGATTAGCAAAAGAAAGTGTTATGCGGGAGGGGGAAGGTGCTTGGCTACTCAACTTTGCGTAAATGGATAATGGCATCAGATTTACTTCTGAACCTTGGTCGGCTACCGCGTCTAAATCTCTAAGTCTACCTATGTCGCATGGTATTTTAAAATGCCTTGGAACTTTTGCTTGGTGACAATTTTCTGTCTCACGAGGCTTCCATACAACTGTCCACCTGGTAACGTATCTTTCGTCGCCTTTTTCTTTTTCCTCTTTGTGGTGGGGTAAGTAGCTCGGTAGTTTTTTACCCACTCGCCGAATGTCTCTTTATTTACGTCACGTTGTAGGTAGTGTTTTACCAACTGTGATTTTGGTGGTTCATTAGTTGAGTGATTGTTCGGCGGTTTTTCTTCCCCTTCGTCATTAGGCGTCACACCATCATTATCGTCCTTGTTGTTAGGTACAGGGGTGCTGACCCCGTTGTCGACCCGAGTGATGTGCCGTTCGTTCTCTTCGTTTTGGTTCTCAGGGATGATTCTAATGGCGTTAACAGACCTTATATCGGTGTCTTTTCTGGTTAACACCTTCTCAGGGGTTTTGGTTCTTTTGTATTCCTTTAATAGGCTCATCATTTCTGCCATCTTCGCTTCCATCTCCTCCTTCTGTTTATATACCTCTTCTTTGAACTTTGCCAACCTTTCCGAATGCGTAGTCATGTACTCTCTCATTCGAGTTTCGAATTCAGGGCTAAGGTTGCTTGGAGGGGGTTGAGGGTGCTTGGCTCTAAAGGTTTCCACATTTTCTCTGAGAGGTGATTCGGATAGCGGTACTGATTTAATGACTGAGACAGAGCTAACCGTTGCTTGTTGTGGACTTATGGTTTTCTTCCGTTTTTCGAGCAGACACCCTACCTTTCTTTCAAGCTCATCAAGGCCCTCTTCGGTCACTTGAATTGCTTTACTCGATGGTGCGACGATTTCGCATGCTGACTCTGCAGCTGGACTCTCCTCCTACTCCTCATCGCTATTTCGTGCCAATTCCTCGATTATTTGCCATGACTCGGATGCGTTTTTGTCACGGAGTTTGCCACCGGCGGCTTGGTCGATGTTGCGTTTGGAATGGTAGTTGACATGATCGTAGAAAATTTGGACCAAGAGCCACTGGTTTAAACCATGATGAGGGACTCGTTGGAGCATGTAGTTGAAACGAGTCCACGCTTGACGAAGGGTTTTCTTTTGGCGTTGTTCAAAGAAGAGTATGGCGTCTCTTAGCTTTGCCGTCCTTTCGGGTGGAAAGAATTGGGTAAGGAAACGCCTTGTCAGGTCGTTCCATGTGGTGATGGATCCAGCGGGGAAACGCTCAAGCCATTGACTAGCTTGGTCACGTAGAGAGAATTGGAATAGGCGTAATCGGGTGGTCTCTCGGGTGTCAACACTAAGGTCTATGGAGTCTACGATTTTGAGGAAGTCCTTAAGGTGTTGATTAGGGTCTTCGGAACGAAGCCCATGGAATGCGCATCCGCTTTGCACCAACCGGATGGTGTCGGATCTCAAGGGTGTCACATTGGCTCCTTGGTTGAGCTCAATGGTGTTTCGATAGCCTTGGTGGCTAGGTCGGGAGTACTCTCCTAAGGTGCGGGCTCTAGGAGGTTGGTGTGGTTGAATTGGGTTGTTGGGATCAAGGATATTACCACCTTCCATGATGGCGGATGGTAATGGTTACGAACACAAGCACGAAGAAAGAGATAGACTAAAGGGATCCTAGAAAAACAAAACAAAATCTCACTAGAAAGGAGTCTAGTGAGTAGACCTAATTAAGAATAAAATCTAANTGAAAAAATCCAAATTTTTAATACCCAGGGACTATTTTTGCCATTTTTGAAACTTGAGGGGTTGAAATTGCCAATTTGTGAAAACTTTTATCCAGGGACTATTTGTGAACATTTTTGACTTCCCAAGGACTAAAGTTGACTTTTCATTCATTTAAAACCTTTAGGGACTAATTTTGACAATTCTTGAAAGTTCAGGGACTAGTTTTGCCAAAAGTGATACTTCAGGGACTAAAAGTGACAAGTTGGTATATTTTGCATGTTTTTCACTTGTTTTTAGTCTTTTTATTCATAAGTCACATAAAAACACATTTTAATGAAATTTGTAACATTTTGTGGTCATTTGTGTGTTTTTGGGCATTTTTGTGGGTTCAAATGGTAATAAAATGATGAGTATTTGCATACTCATCAGGCACAAAGAAGGAGATAGACTAAAGGGATCCTAGAAAAGCAAAACAAAATCTCACTAGAAAGGAGTCTAGTGAGTAGACCTAATTTAAAATAAAATCTAACCTAAACAATAACTATTCCACGGCAGCGGCGCCAAAAACTTGATGCGCGTGGATTGCAACACGCACTACGTTTTACCTCTCGAGGGATCTCAAGAGGCTTGCAATCCCCACCAGGCAGTGTACCTGACCGATGTAGTATAGTGTAGTGGCAAGTACCGGGGGATTGATCGTTCTCTCATAGGGAATAGTGTTCGTTAGGCTAAATACTACTCTAATCTAGGTCTAAGGGTGGAGGAAGATTCTTTTTGTATTTTTATTTTTTATGAAAGCAAGTAAATCTCTGGTTTTGGAGGAGAGGGCGGAATTAGTTGCTAGTCAACTAACCCAAATTTATCTACTTCTAAGCTACTTATATTTTTGTATTTTTTTTTGTTTTGCGAAAATCAGTGGTGGAGAATAGTGTTTACTTAGATTTCATTACTCCCTAACTATCTTTTACCATGTAATTAGTATGTTGAGTTTGCTTGGATGACGGGTGTATTCCTAACAAGTCGTAGGGAGTGCGTTCAATTCCCTAACTCTATAAGTTCCTACCTCACTCTATGACGATACGTCAAGCATCCTATCATGAGCTCACCGATAGCAACCTATGCATGAAATACTACCTTAAAATCAATAACGCACATATGATTCACGTTTCTAAAGACGTTCAAACATGTTACCATATAGGAGATTAGCCAGTTTTCCTTAGTCTAACGTAGATGAAACATTCACCCAAATATAATCACAACATACACATCACATGATAATCAATAGTTAGGTTTCATTAGATCTAAGCAAACACAAAGTAAATTAGCCTAGCATGTTGAAAGAAAGACAAGCACAAATATATATCACACAACACATAGACATATTGTATGAATAAAGACTTATCTTCAATTGAACATGCAAGTTAGAGGGGTTGGAATACCCTCCAAGGTCTGTAAAACTCGTACTAGGGTTTTGGTCCCAAGTTCTCCACTCCAAAATTCGTATAAAATAAGAGAAAAACGTTCTATATATATAGACTATGCGGGCTGACGGCGTCAACCCAATAGGTGACGGCGTTAGCACGGCGATTAGGGTTTCCAGACGGCCTCAGTTGACGTGGTCATAGTTGCTGATTCCAGATCTGACGGCCTAGGTTGACGGCGTCATCATTTTGTACTACGAACTCTCTGGGTCGTCACACATCTTTTTTCCACTTCTGGACTTCACTTGTTCCTGACGGCGTCACCTTGTAGAGAGTGACGACGTCACCTTCAGTATTCTTCAAGGTCTTTTGAGTTTTTGTTGTTTTCTGCACTTTTTCACTCCGAAAACGCCCGAAAACGCTTCTTTTGTGATTTTCCCTTCAAAAGTACCTNGGTGACGGCGTCAACCCAATAGGTGACGGCGTCAGCACGGCGATTAGGGTTTCTAGACGGCCTCAGTTGACGTGGTCATAGTTGCTGATTCCAGATCTGACGGCCTAGGTTGACGACGTCATCATTTTGTACTACGAACTCTCTGGGTCGTCACACATCTTTTTTCCACTTCTGGACTTCACTTGTTCCTGACGGCGTCACCTTGTAGAGAGTGACGGCGTCACCTTCAGTATTCTTCAAGGTCTTTTGAGTTTTTGTTGTTTTCCGCACTTTTTCACTCCGAAAACGCCCGAAAACGCTTCTTTTGTGATTTTCCCTTCAAAAGTACCTAAAATGAGAAAAGAAACGACTTTGGGTGAAATCCAAACCAAAAACATACGAATTAGGACTCAAACTGACCCCTAAAAACGTAACATTTTTCGTCTCATCAGTTATACTGGAAGAACCATGGATCCTTTTCACGGACGGATCCTCGTGCACCGACGGGTCAGGCGCGGGCCTTATTCTCACTAACCCCGAGGGGATGGAATTCACTTACGCACTACGTTTTGAATTCACTGCCACAAACAATGAGGCAGAATATGAGGCCCTAATAGCTGGACTACGTATTGCACACCGAATGGGGGTACGCAATCTAGAGGCAAACGTTGACTCACGATTAGTAGCCAACCATGTGTTAGGCGAATACGTGGCCAAGGAGGAAAATATGATTCAATACCTTGCCAAGGCAAAGTCATTGATCCAAAACTTCGACAGGTTCACGATTAAGCAGGTTCCCCGCGGAGAAAATAAGAAAGCAGATGCACTAAGCAAGATAGCATCCACTAGCTTCGCACATCTGTCGAAACAAGTTTTGGTTGAAATTCTAAAGGATAAGTCCATCTCAGAGATGGAAGTAACAGCGGTGATAGAGGAAGTAGAGCCAACATGGATGACTCCCATCATAGAGTTCATAAGCAAAGGTAACCTACCACAAGACCAAAAAGAAGCCCGACGGATACGACGCGTGGCACAAAGGTTTGAACTCAGAGATGGTGTACTCTACCGGAGGTCTTTTCTCCAGCCATGGCTACGGTGTGTGGGTCCACTCCAAGCGAATTACGTACTCCGGGAGATACACGAAGGGTCATGCAACATGCATTCCGGACCACGGTCCGTGGTAGCGCGAGCACTCCGATCAGGATATTACTGGCCAACAATGCATCACGATGCACGGGAATTGATAAAAAAGTGTCACGATTGCCAGATCCATAGACCAATCCCGCGACGTCCACAACAAGAACTCTCACCAATCACTGTGCCATGGCCGTTTTACAAATGGGGAATTGACATCGCTGGACCCTTCCCATCCGCAGCAGGGGGCCTGAAATTTCTCATTGTGGCTGTGGACTATTTCACAAAGTGGATTGAGGAAAAGGCCGTAGCCACGATCACAGGTAACCAAGTCAAAAGATTCGTATGGGACAACATCATGTGCCGATTTGGACTACCAGGAGAAATCATCTCGGATAACGGAAAACAATTCCGGGATAATCCTTTCAAGGACTGGTGCGAACAACTAAACATCAAGCAGCACTTTGCATCTGTCACCCATCCCCAAACAAATGGCTTAGTTGAAAGAGCTAACCGCAGTCTAGGAGAAGGAATGAAAGCACGCCTAGACAAACACAAGGGGCGGTGGGTGGACGAGCTTTCACATGTTCTCTGGGCACACCGTACAACCATTACGGCTAGTAACGAAGATACTCCTTTCTCACTGGTCTACGGAACCGAAGCTGTGATACCAGCTGAGATTGGAATG
>LBNU01006289.1:0-44170 GCA_014162995.1 Artemisia annua | reverse complement strand
TGTAAACCGACTAGGGTTTTCCTTGTGCCTATAAAAGGACCCCTAAGTCATTATTAGAGATAAGAGTTTTAAAGAGATAGTAAAGCTAAAGTTCGATAAGCTTTATTTAGGGTTGTTTGTGTTGTGAATCTGTATTCAATAAGCAGATTCAAGGTGATAATATAATCGTTGAAGTTTGTTATTCTTCTTAGCTTTGTTAAGTAATTCCGCATACTTAATAGAGTAATTCAGTGTTTCATTGTTAGTAGATTAGGATTTATCCAAGGCTACTAAATCTTAACAAGCTATATAATAGTTTGATCAGAGTATATCGATCCAACAAGTGGTATCAGAGCTTGTGTGGAAACTCTGATTAAGAAGAAACCCTAAACCCTAATACAAAATCGTTTTTCTTAATACACTTTTCAAAGATGTCTCAACCTGAACCTACACCTATGCCATCCATCACCACTGTTCGAATCCCTACTGTCAAGAAGGGAGAATATGATCTCTGGAGCATGAAGATGAGGCAGTACATTGCTATTACTGACTCTTCCTTATGGGATATCATTGTCAATGGTAATCAGGTTATAGAAGAACCTGAAGAAGTTCCTGGACAGCCTAAACCACCTCAGCAACAAGTTCCTGCTGCTGTAAAGAGGAATCAAAACAAAGCTCTCAACATACTGTTGTCAGCTATCCCTGATGGTCATCTGTTGAAGTTTCATAAGGCTCAGGATGCTAAACAACTGTGGGCTGCTATTAAAACAAGGTTTGGAGGTAATGATGCTTCCAAGAAGATGGACAGGAGTTTATTGAAGCAGCAGTTTGAAACCTTTGCTGTTGGAGAAAGAGAAGGTCTTGATTCTGCATATGAGAGATTTCAAAATCTTCTCAGTATGCTGGTGATTCATGGTGTAGAAATCTCAACTGAAGATGCAAATTTGAAGTTCCTAAGAAGTCTGCCATCTGTTTGGCATGTGATTGCTACTATGATCAGAGGTCAACCTGACTTGGCTACAATGGACTTTGATGATCTCTACAACAATATGAAGGTGTGTGAGTATGAGCATAATGGTAAACCAGGGACATCCAACAACAGTATTGCTTTTATATCTCCTATCAAGACAAGCAGTACTTCAACTAAAAGGACTGCTTCTCCAGCTCAAAGTACTGTTGCTGATATTTACTCTACTGTTCCTACCACTACCTTTCAGCCTTCAAATACCATAAGTTGTGATGAGGTTGTGTGTTCATTCTTTGCTCAACAAGCCACTCTACCTGTTACCTATGAAGAAGATCTGTTGCAGATTGAAGAGATGATCTAGAAGAAATAGACATCAGATGGCAAGTTGCTATGATCACTGCTAGGATCAAGAAGTTTATCAAGAAAACAGGAAGGAATATTGACTTCAAAGCCAAACAGGGTATNCTCTACTGTTCCTACCACTACCTTTCAGCCTTCAAATACCATAAGTTGTGATGAGGTTGTGTGTTCATTCTTTGCTCAACAAGCCACTCTACCTGTTACCTATGAAGAAGATCTGTTGCAGATTGAAGAGATGATCTAGAAGAAATAGACATCAGATGGCAAGTTGCTATGATCACTGCTAGGATCAAGAAGTTTATCAAGAAAACAGGAAGGAATATTGACTTCAAAGCCAAACAGGGTATTGCATTTGACCAGTCTAAGATTTAGTGCTTTAATTGTCAAAAGACTGGTCACTTTGCAAGGGAATACAAGTTTGCTAAGTATCAAGCAAACAAGATGACTGAGAAACCCAAACTGGAAATCAAAGAGATTCCTGATCCAAAACCAAAGGCATTTGTGGCTCAAGAGAACTTATCAGATGTTGACTGGAGTGCTGAATTTGATGATGAACCAATTACCTTTGCTATGGTTGCTATGGAAGCTTATGACTGGAGCACAGCTTTTGATGAGGAACCAGGATGTATTGCTTTGGATTCTACTGATGATCTTGGAGGATTTGATTGGAGCATGGAGACTGAAGATGCACCTGCTATGCTTGCTTTGGTTGCTACTGGAGCTGCTTCACCTACTGCTACTATGGTATGTTCTAAGTGTAATGATATGTATCAAAAGGTTCTTAATGATTATGTGTCTGAAAGGGATAAACATAATAAATCTAGGTCTGAAGTCCTAGGTTATCAATTGACCTTAGAATCATTAGAGGCTAAAATACTTACACATGAAAGTAATGAAGTAGCTTGGGCTGAAAAATACCAACAACAGGATTATCAGTTAAAATTAAGTGAATGGAAGTTAGGATGT
Organism: Artemisia annua; assembly: GCA_014162995.1. Lineage (NCBI taxonomy): Eukaryota > Viridiplantae > Streptophyta > Magnoliopsida > Asterales > Asteraceae > Artemisia > Artemisia annua. Next base: position 41,898 of record LBNU01006289.1, on the reverse strand, counting down.
AAGGTGTCTGAGATAGAAAAGTTAACTAAAGAAAGAGATAGTTTATTACAAAAACTTGATAGTTGGAATAAAGCTGGACTGTCTCATGTTAGTTTCTGTGAAAAACAAAGAAGGGCAACTGAAAAAACTGGTCTAGGTTTTGGTGTTGATTATAGCAGCTCAGATGAAACCACACCTAGTCCTAAGAAAGAAGAAGTGTCTACTAGTGAATTTGAAACTTGTTCAGAGGAAAACACATCTGGTGATGAGGAACCCATTACCCAAACACCTCCTGAATTTAAGAAAGATGAAGGGTATCATGCAGTTCCTCCTACCACTGGCACTTTTCAACCACCTAGGAAAGATGTTGACTGTTATGGTGTAGACAATCTAGAGTTTAGGAATAAACTTAAGAGTCAACAAAATTCTAGTAGACCAGAGGTAAAAGTTGAGATTCTTAAGAATCATGGGCATGCTAGGGAATCAGGGAATCATAACAATGTTAAGAGTTTCTCAAAATCTTTTTCAAAACCAGCAGTCTTTTCTCCTTTTACTCAAAGGACTGCTAGTCACTCAGCAGTTTCTTCTCAACATACTGCTATCATAGACAAGGATTTGGGTCAATGTATCAAAAATTGTGTTTTGTTTGTTATAGTCCTAATCACTTGATAAAAGACTGTAATTTACATTCAAATTACTTAAGTCAGTACCCAAAGACCAATGTTGCTCAACAAAGGCCAACAGTCACTAAACCAACTTCACCCAAACCAGTTTGGAACTATTCTAGAAGGGTCAATCATAGTAATTTTGCATCATCATATAAATACCCTCAACAGAAAAGAACTTTTTCCAAACAGCCAGTACCTTCAAGTCAGTTTTACAAAGGTACTGGTACTCCAAAAACAGTTTATGTTCAAAAGACTGTTAGGAAATCTTCACCACATCAAGGTACTGTTAATGGAAGTCCACATGTTACAAAACGAGCCCCTGGCCTTGATACCAATTTTTCAAAATCAAAAGGGCCTTCCAATACAGTAACTAAACCACAAACCAACACTCCAAAAGTTAAACAAGTGTGGGTTCCAAAAGGAAGTACTGCTGGGGACCAACCAGTACTTTCAGCAAGCATGGGTGAAGTTAAACAAGTTGTTCCAAAAGAAAACTCTTTTCCTAACAAAGATACNTGTTAGTTTCTGTGAAAAACAAAGAAGGGCAACTGAAAAAACTGGTCTAGGTTTTGGTGTTGATTATAGCAGCTCAGATGAAACCACACCTAGTCCTAAGAAAGAAGAAGTGTCTACTAGTGAATTTGAAACTTGTTCAGAGGAAAACACATCTGGTGATGAGGAACCCATTACCCAAACACCTCCTGAATTTAAGAAAGATGAAGGGTATCATGCAGTTCCTCCTACCACTGGCACTTTTCAACCACCTAGGAAAGATGTTGACTGTTATGGTGTAGACAATCTAGAGTTTAGGAATAAACTTAAGAGTCAACAAAATTCTAGTAGACCAGAGGTAAAAGTTGAGATTCTTAAGAATCATGGGCATGCTAGGGAATCAGGGAATCATAACAATGTTAAGAGTTTCTCAAAATCTTTTTCAAAACCAGCAGTCTTTTCTCCTTTTACTCAAAGGACTGCTAGTCACTCAGCAGTTTCTTCTCAACATACTGCTATCATAGACAAGGATTTGGGTCAATGTATCAAAAATTGTGTTTTGTTTGTTATAGTCCTAATCACTTGATAAAAGACTGTAATTTACATTCAAATTACTTAAGTCAGTACCCAAAGACCAATGTTGCTCAACAAAGGCCAACAGTCACTAAACCAACTTCACCCAAACCAGTTTGGAACTATTCTAGAAGGGTCAATCATAGTAATTTTGCATCATCATATAAATACCCTCAACAGAAAAGAACTTTTTCCAAACAGCCAGTACCTTCAAGTCAGTTTTACAAAGGTACTGGTACTCCAAAAACAGTTTATGTTCAAAAGACTGTTAGGAAATCTTCACCACATCAAGGTACTGTTAATGGAAGTCCACATGTTACAAAACGAGCCCCTGGCCTTGATACCAATTTTTCAAAATCAAAAGGGCCTTCCAATACAGTAACTAAACCACAAACCAACACTCCAAAAGTTAAACAAGTGTGGGTTCCAAAAGGAAGTACTGCTGGGGACCAACCAGTACTTTCAGCAAGCATGGGTGAAGTTAAACAAGTTGTTCCAAAAGAAAACTCTTTTCCTAACAAAGATACTGTTTTTGAACAAAAGAAAGTTATTGATCATGTTTTAAAAGATAGTGGGAATTACATACTTAAAGAATTTAAGTATGTGACTCCACAAGGGGAACACAAGTCAGTAATGGCTTGGGTTCCTAAAAGAAACTAACTTTCTTATCCTTGTGCAGGGCAATCTAGAAGAAGAGCTTAAAGATTCATTGATTGTTGATAGTGGTTGCTCTGGAAGTATGACAGGAGAAAAGGAGATTCTGTCAGATTTTAGGCCATTCTTAGGAGGCAAGGTTGCATTTGGAGATGATGCTACTGGAGGAAGAATTACAGGCAAAGGCACCATCAAGACTGGCAAGATTGACTTTGAAAATGTTAGCTATGTGAAGGAGCTCAAGTTCAATTTGATTTCAGTGTCTCAAATCTGTGACAAGAAACACCCTGTTCTGTTCACAGATACAGAATGTTTAATACTCTCACCTGATTTCAAGCCAGTTGATGAAAGTTTAGCGGTCCTCAGGGCACCAAGGACCAATGATGTGTACTGCATTTATATGAAGAATATTATGGCTACTGAGAATGTCACATGTTTAGTAGCTAAAGCATCAGTTAAAGAAGCACATCTATGGCACAGAAGATTAGGTCATGTGAATTTCAAGAATATCAACATGCTGGTCAAAGGCAATTTAGTTCGAGGTTTACCTTCCAAAACATTCAAGACTGAGCAGTCCTGTCTAGCCTGCAAGAAGGGAAAACAACATAAAGCTTCCTGCAAGAAGCTTGAGGAAAGAACTGTTAGAGCACCTTTGGAGCTGTTGCATATGGATTTATTTGGACCTGTGTCTGTTCAAAGTCTTAATAAGAAGAAGTACTGCCTTGTGGTTACTGATGATTGCAGTCGTTTTAGTTGGGTCTTTTTCTTGGGTTTTAAAGATGAAACTTTTGATTACATTCATGATTTAATCATCTCCTTGGAAAATCAGCTAAGACACAAAGTTAAAGGCATTAGATGTGACAATGGGACTGAGTTCAAGAACAAGCTTATGGATGATTTTTGTGCCAATAAGGGTATTAAGAGGGAATTCAGTATTGCTAGAACTCCTCAGCAGAATGGAGTTGCAGAAAGGAAGAACAGAACTTTGATAGAAGCTGCAAGGACCATGTTAGCAGACTCACTTTTACCTATTCAATTTTGGGCTGAAGCAGTAAGTACTGCTTGCTATGTTTTGAATAGAGCTTCTATTACAAAGCCACAGATGAAGACCCCTTATGAGTTGTTGATGGATAGAAAACCTAGTATCAGCTTTATGAAGCCATTTGGATGTCCTCTTACTATACTTAATACCATTAATACTTTGGGAAAATTTGAAGGTAAGTCTGATGAAGGATATCTTTTGGGTTACTCTACAAATAGTAAAGGTTTTCGTGTATACAACAAGGCTACTAAAAAGGTTCAAGACTGTCTTCATGTTGAATTCCTTGAAGATCAACCAAATCAGAAGGGTAAAGGTCCTGATTGGATGTTTGATCTTGATATTTTGACTCCATCAATGAACTATGTGCCTGTTAGGGGAGAGAATCAAGTTGTTCATTCTGAAGATGATAATACACAGTTCATAGTTCATGGTGTCAATAATAGTCCTACAGATGCTGACAAAGATCAAGGTACTGTTCACAAAGATCAAGGTACTGCTGTTGAGCAAGATACTGTTGATTCAACTAAAACAGTTTCTGATGCAGATCAAGCTATACAAGATGAATTAAATAGAATGCTCTTTCAAGAAACACTTGCTCATTCTTATGAAGATGATCTAAGAAGAGCCTATGCAGCAGAACAAGCAAAAGAAAATCACAGTACTTTGGATCCCAGTACTTTGGATGAAAGTACTGCTAATCATGATGAAGGTACTTCCAGGGGAATCAAATCAAATACTTGGACTAATACTGAAGATTGGCCTGGTAAATCCATGCCTACATTTGAAGAATCAGATGATGAACTTCAAGATGAAGGAATTTTTGGTGAACAAGGTCCTGATCTAACAAATTTGGAAAATGATCTTACTGTACCAACCACTCACACTTCAAGGGTACATAAGAATCATCCTACAAACAAGATTATTGGTTCTCCTGCTTATGTAATTCTTACAAGATCAAAAGCTAAAAAGCCTTATCATGCTTTACTTAGCTTTATTAATAAGCAAAACAGGTTAAACCATAAAGATCAACAAACCTGTTTGTTTGCTTGTTTCATCTCTCAAGAAGAACCCAAGAACATAAAGGAAGCTTTGTCTAAAGAAAGTTGGGTTGAAGCCTATCAAGAAGAACTTCTACAGTTTAAACTTCAAGAAGTTTGGGTCTTATGTGATTTACCTGATGGAATGAAGGTAATTGGTACTAGATGGGTTTTCAGAGTAAAAAGGGATGAAAGAGGGAATGTTGTTAAGAACAAAGCAAGACTGGTTGCCCAAGGATACAGACAAGAGGAAGGAGTTGATTATGATGAAGTTTTTGCACCTGTTGCAAGAATTGAAGCTATAAGATTGTTTCTTGCTTTTGCTTCTTATATGGGATTTCCAGTTTATCAAATGGATGTTAAGAGTGCTTTTCTCTATGGAAAGATTACAGAAGAGGTATATGTGAAACAACCTCCTGGTTTTGAAGATCCTGAACATCCAAACAAGGTCTATAAAGTTGTTAAAGCTTTATATGGTCTTCATCAAGCCCCTAGAGCCTGGTATGAAAGACTTTCCAATTTTCTATTACAACATGGATATAGGAGAGGAGCCATTGATAAGACTTTGTTCATTAAAAGAGACAAAAAGGATATCATGCTAGTTCAAGTGTATGTAGATGATATTATTTTTGGGGCTACAAAACAATCTATGGTGAAAGAATTTGAAGAATTTATGCAGAAAGAATTTCAGATGAGTTCAATGGGTGAGTTGACTTTCTTTCTAGGACTTCAAGTCAAACAGGCAAGTACTGGTATTTTTATAAGTCAAGATTAGTATGTCACTGACATTCTCAAGAAGTTTAATCTCAACAATATCAAGCCAGTAACTACACCTATTAAATCTTCAAATTCACTTGGAAAGGATGAAGATGGAAAACCAGTGGAAGTCAAGCTTTACAGATCAATGGTTGGTTGTCTTATGTATTTAACTGCATCAAGACCTGATATTATGTTTGCAGTCTGTTTATGTGCTAGATATCAAGTTTCACCCAAGGTTTCACACATGAATGCTGTTCAGAGGATCTTTGCTTATCTCAAGTTTCAACCTAAATTAGGATTGTGGTATCCTAAGGAGTCACCTTTTCACTTGGAAGCTTTTTCAGATAGTGACTATGCTGGAGATAATTTTGACAGAAGATCAACCACTGGTGGATGCCAATATCTTGGAAGAAGATTAGTTTCATGGCAGTGTAAGAAACAAACAATTGCAGCAACCTCATCTACAAAAGCAGAATATGTTACAGCTGCAAGTTGTTGTGGTCAAGTGCTTTGGATGCAGAATCAACTTTTGGATTATGGATTCAATTTCAAAAATACTCCTATCAATATTGATAATGAGAGTACTATTTGTATTGTGAAGAATCCAGTCTATCACTCAAAAACAAAGCACATTCAGATTCGACATCACTTTATTAGAGATTGTTATGAGCATAGGTTGATTAATGTGGTCAAGATTCATACAGATGATAATGTAGCTGATTTGCTTACTAAAGGCTTTGATGTTTCAAGATTCAAGCATCTGGTAGTAAGTATTGGTATGATAAATTTTTAATCTCCATCAAATTGGTTCTATTTTTGAGGGGAGGCATTAGCAGTTGTTTCAATTTGAGGGGAGGCTACAGTTATCATTTATTCAAAGGAAACAGTACTTTTATTCATAGAAGTCACAGTACATTGATCTTGCCATTACCACTACAACCATTACATCATCATAACTACTACAAGCTCCTACAATTTAGAAGAACTACTCCATTGGCTTTTTCCCTTTTCCCTTGTAGCTGCTCTTTGACTTTTTGGCAGTCTTTTTCTTCTCTTCAAAGGATGCTTGCATCTTTGGACATGGGAGGAATAGCACCTACTTTGGAGGACGATCTGGCTTAGATGGATTATCACTTGGACCTTCTTGTGCAGACCTGTTCATATTTCTCATAGCAGTTTCCAAGGCCTGAGTTAAAGCAATTGGCAGTTGTTTGGCTAGATGAGTAGCAGGATCAGAGGTTGGAATCTTTCTCTTGGTGTTTCTCTGTGAAGAACTTGTTGTCATAGGAGGAAAATAGCTGCTCCATCCTGTTGACGAGTCACTTGAATCAGAATAGTACTTGATCTCTGTCTCACTTGATTCAGAATCACTGTCTGATGAGATGTACACAAAGGGTGCTTTGCTCATGATGTATCTCTGTTTAGATGATTTAAAAGATTATGGAATTAGTTTGTGATGAAATTACTTGTGCAATACGAGCCTTTTTATAGGCAAAAGAGGTTTGAATGTTGAAGGTACTGCTCAACGGCTATAAGAAAGTACTGCTTGCTGACGTGGAGGTACTGTTCTTTTACAACGGTCAAAAATTTATGGTAAATATTCTTTAAATATTATGAACGAAAAAGGGGGTAAATCATAACTGTTTTTAGTAAATTTTGGGATATTATTTTCCAAATATTATCCATATTTACTAAACCCTAATTTTCACTCGTTCATATATATCTTACCCATAAGTTTTCACTTTCATTCGACGTTTTTAATCCTCAAGTACATACAAAACCTTCACAATGGCTCGTCGATCATGTAATCGTCATAATATGGTAGCCAATTTGGACAAGACTGATCTCAATGAAGAATTTCATGAGATCATTGACTTTCTTACTGGGTCCACAATCAATTATGCTATTTTGGTTAATCCTGATGTGATTGGACCTTGGATTCAAGAGTTTTGGGCTACTGCTGAAGTTGGATGTGAAGATTTGGATAATTGGTTCATTAAAGCTACTGTTGCTGGGCGCAATGTTCGAATCTCAAAGGCACAAATACGAGCAGATCTTCAATTCAATGATGAAGAAGGTACTGTTTGTTTTCCTAAACAAGTCATTTGGGATACATTGAGGGATCTTGGTTATGAGGGCTCACTTCGAAAACAAACTTTTGAAAAACCTCTCTTTAGTTCTCAATGGAAGTACTTAATTCATGTACTTCTTCATTGTCTGAGCACCAAAACTACTGCTTGGAATGAATTTCCCAAGGCTATAGCCTCTGCATTGGTGAGTTTGGCTACTAATCAGCCATTCAATTTCTCTTGGATGATCTTAAATGGGATGCTGCTTCATGTCAAGAATAATAAACCATTTTTGATGTATCCAAGATTTCTACAAGTATTTCTGAATAAGCAACTTGAGGGTATTCCTAAGCCACAAGATTTTTTACCCAGTGTTACTCTTCAAGACAAGGTGTTTACTTTTATGGCTACCAAAAGTGATTTATTTTCTGGTCATATTACACCTCTTACTGCATACATGTTGGAAGTAGCACAGACTGTTAGGGATGCTGCTCAAGAAGATTCAGAAGATGCTTCTGAACATGAAGACTCTGCTCCTACTCCATCTCAAAGATCTGAGAAGTCTTCTTCTGATGAAGAGAATGTTTCCCATCATTCCTCTTTACCTGTTCAAGAACTTTCTCAAAAGACTGTTTCAGTTGAAAAGACTGTCTCTGCAGAACATATTGTTTCTTTGCAAGATGCTGCTAGAGAAGATTCAGATCATGGTGTTAGTAAACCATTTAATCCCAATGATTATACTTCCACAGATGAGTTTCAGACATCTGGAGGAGATGAGGGACTAATGGCTGGTAATGATACACCTGTTGAAGATGAAGTTATGGACAACTATGCTTTGACAAGAGAGTTGAGAAGACTTAAGAAGGCTTATGATGATCAAGCTGTTGCTTTGAACACTCTTCAAAGGAAATACAGGAATTTGAAGAAATTGGTTAAGTCTATTGTTCAACCTTCTACTAAGGGTTTTCAGAAGCATAAGTCAAAGAAAAAGAGATTGAGAAAACTTTCTTCATTCACATTGGGGAGGAATCAAGAAGATGTGAATTTGAATGAAGAAGTTAAGGAAAAGACTGTTGAAGAAAAGACTGTTGATCAAAGTACTGATGATCAAGATGCTGCTTTAAAAATTCCACAGACACCACTTGAAGAACAAACTTTTGATGATCAAGATGCTGTTGATCAAAGAGATGAAGTTGAACAAGTAAATCTTCAAGATTCTGATGATCAAGTTAGAAGTGGTGATACAGAAGTGTTGGATTTGGAAGATACTGGTGTTAATAATCAAGGTACTGCTCAAGGTACTGGTAGACAATTTCAAATTACGCCAAGGACTTTGGATTTTGCAGAAGATGTAGGTCCATCCAATCCAGTTCAAGAAGAAGATGTGATGAAGTTTAATAGTGATGATAACAACACTATTGCTGAGATCATGCTGAATATGTCAAAACCTAGAGGTCTTACTATTCCTGGAGTTGAAAAACCTCAAGATCTGCAACCTTCTTCTAAACCTATTCCAGAAATTGATCCAAAAGATAAAGGAAAAGGAATTCTAGTGGAACCTGAAAAGAAAAAGAAGAAGAAGTTCTTTACCATAGAGCAGATCAGAGCTTATCAAGAAGCTCAAGGAGATATAGCAGCTAAAAAGCTTCAACCTCAACTTGATGCTGAATATGAAAAGGAAAGGCAAGAAGCTGCTGAATCAAAGTTCAAGAAATCAATGACTAAGGCTCAAGAACGAAATTGGTTTATGAGCTACTTGAAAGGAAAAGGATACAAAGGTTTGACAAAGTTGAATCATTCACAGATGAAGGACTTGTATGAGGCAGTCAGAGCTGAATACCAAAGACAAGTAGATGGTATTATTGGCTATGATACTGAAGAAGGAAGAAAGCTGATGGATGATAGCAACAAAAGAAAGAGAGCAACAACCAAGTCAAAGTCATCAAAGAAGTCTAAGCTTACTAGAGAATTAAGAACAGGCACTGTTGATGAACTGAGGAATTACTTGAGAACGATGGATTTTGAGCTTCCCAAGACTGATTTTACTACAAAATCCAAGATATCTGACTTAGAAGTTGTTGAATCTAGTAAAGATGGTGACTATTTTGTTTTCCACAGAGAAGATAAGAGCTACAGAGCATTCAATCTACTGATAGATATATTGCACCTGGTGGAAAGAGAAGATCTGTATGATATATATCAACAGATTCAAGCTTACTTTAAAGATAATCCACTCAAAGGAACTGGTGTAGTATTGTTGGGAGATTTGACTACCATGTGGGAAACAGATGAAGCTAGCACAGGTGATTTTTGGAAGAATCAAGACAAATGGGAAATTCATAGTTGGAGATTCTTTGCAAGTGCTGGTATTCATGCATTAGAGCTAGAAGATGGTACAATGATCTACATGTTGGCAGAAAAGAGATATCCTCTTACAAGAGATTTGATGCTGAGAATGCTGGATCATGGTATGGAAGTTGAAAATGAAGATGATGTGGCTCTAATGGTGATTAATTTGTTCATCAATTGGACAATTTTGAAAGATGATGATTAAAATACTGGTATGATTTTAATTGTATAAAATATTTTGAATAAAACAAGTACTTTATTCAAAGTACTGCTGATCAAACAGTACTTTCCAAAGTACTGCTTGCAGTTAAAAACCAGTAAAAGTTTTTGAAATAACAGTTTTTGTCTTGTGCAAAATATCTTTTTGAAGCACAACTAAATACAGCAACAAATTGTTTTGAAGGAAAATATGGTGTTAGTATTTGTACTACACAACAAATGGTATTCAACTCACCATGTTTCACAGACAAGAAAGAGTTTGATTCATCATGAGGGTACGGCTCTGATGTGACAATCAAATCCGTTTTTAGTTGACAATTTACTAAAAATTGTATGGTTTCAACTCACCATATCTGAAATAAGTGAAGAGTTGACTAGCCCACAAGAAAAATGGCTTGTGGTAAAGGCTGTGGAAAATCCATTTATATGGTAATTAGTTCACCATGGTTAAGATCTAAGAACTAACTAGTCCATAAGCAAACGGCTTTTGGTAAAGACTACTCAAATCCGTTGATAGCTGATGATTTGCTAAAAATCATATGGTTATCAATGTACCATGGTTTACTTAACCTAAACATTGGCTACTCCAGAGTTAATGGCTTTGGTAAAGAGACATCAAAATCCATTAATTTTCAATGATTCACCTCTCACAGGAGTTAACACACCTGGAAGTGATGAGAATAGTATGAAACTGAATATGATTTGATGTATCTAATGTTGCTGAGTAGCTGAGAAGAAGAGTTTAAGTTGCTGTAAAGATAAAAGTTTGTTGCTGATAAAGATTGCAAGTACTTTATGCTGATGATGACAAAACAACGAGTGTATTTTTCAAAGAAGACAACCTTTCCATGAAGATAAAGCTTACACAAAGAAAACTTGAAATCAAACAAGTAGAATTCAAGTTAGGGGAGGATTGTTGGGGTATAAAAGATCAAAGTACTGCTGGATATCAAAGTGCTGCTCTTCAGAGTACTGCTGAAGTATTAAAGTCAAAGTACTGCTAGTGATCAAAGTACTGCTCGTTGATAAGTCAAAGTACTGCTTGAAGATAAAGACTGAATATATTATTAGAATTAGAATATTATGTAATCTAGAATATTCTATAGTTAGAGATTGTATACTTGTCGTTCAAGTTATGTAAACCGACTAGGGTTTTCCTTGTGCCTATAAAAGGACCCCTAAGTCATTATTAGAGATAAGAGTTTTAGAGAGATAGTAAAGCTAAAGTTCGATAAGCTTTATTTAGGGTTGTTTGTGTTGTGAATCTGTATTCAATAAGCAGATTCAAGGTGATAATATAATCGTTGAAGTTTGTTATTCTTCTTAGCTTTGTTAAGTAATTCCGCATACTTAATAGAGTAATTCAGTGTTTCATTGATAGTAGATTAGGATTTATCCAAGGCTACTAAATCTTAACAAGCTATATAATAGTTTGATCAGAGTATATCGATCAAACACCTTCTAACGGACTCGTTGAGTAAGAGGGTTGCAAACCCATCAACATCGGACCACGAGTCCTTGTTAAACACCTTATCTCCAAGACGTTGGAGTAAGTTCTTTGCGCACCCCACGACGGATGCACGATAACGCATATGATGCACGTTTAACAAACAATAAGAGTTAAGATAATTAACACTTAAACTTAGTCTGGTAAAAAACAGTACGCTGGAGCCATTATTTGTCTAAGTACAAAAATTTGCATACACGACTATGTTTTCTTTCTCTAAGTATACAACACGCTTTTGTATACAATTACTACTTTAAGATTCGCATATACTTGTGATTTCTTTACCCTACGCATACAACAAGTTCTTATATGTATACATATATACATAAAGTTCTAAGTAACACAAGTGGGTACGTTGGTATTTTTCCACAACAATATCAGATTAGGATTGCAAAATACTTGATCAACAAAAATGTATATTTATGACCACGCGTCCAGATGTACAAAAAAGTGTTAACAAAACACTAAACATAAAAATACAATCTATATGCTCTTGACGCGCCTCAGACCCGACTCGCTGCTCCCAACTGGAGAAGGCGCGGCCTCACTGATCCTAGACAGCATCTCAGCATCAGTGAGGGCCACCGTCGCCACGGACACAGGGACCCCATCCGACCGCGGCTGATGAGCAGCTCCAATGCCACACATGACCGCCTTCCCCTTGATGCCCTTCCTCTTGGCAAGCCTAGTAGCGTGGGCATCCATGACCTCTTGCAGAGGGATCTCCTTCTCAAGCAAGAAAGGGTTCAAACGGTCACGTGGCTGCGCGAAGACCGGGATGTGCAGCTGCGATACGTCGAGCTTCAAATAAAAGTTCGCCGTGTCCTTAGCCCCCTCAGCAGAATGTCAGGCCAGGGTAAGTCCCTTCATGATCACGTCGATAGGAAGATCTTGATCGCGTTCAAGCATGGAGATCATGGGGAGTTCCAAGGACTTCATCTCCCCCATCGCAGCCATGAGCTGCCCGTACGAGTCCCTCTCGTACCCAGGCACCTCAACAAGAGGCTTCTTCAGCAGGTCCGCCTTGGCAAGTTCTTCCATGGCTAAGGACTTGCCACGCTGCTTGGCGCAGTCGATGACCTTGCCAAACTTGCCGACGAGCTTCGCATCCTCCATAGCCCCGAGCGCGGCCAGACGCAACGCGTGGCTAATCAACCACCTGCGACATACAGATTATACATAGTCTAGGCAAACGAAGCAGATAAATTAGCAATATAGACAAAGTAAGGATGAATACCTGCGCTCAGCGATGCTCTGCATCAAGTGTGGATACAACTCCTCGTCATACTCCAGAGTCATCTTGCGCAGCTTCTCCTCCTGCTCGCGTAGTTGCGACTGCACGGCTCCTCGCAGCACCTCCAGCTGCTCGAAGTGATGGACTTTCCATCGGTCCATGTAACCCCGGATCCACTTGCAGCTGGCCTAGTGGCTCTCCAACAGCGAGCGCTCCCTCTTCACCTTAAGGAGTAGGGAAACCTTCTCCTCAGAGAGCCTCTCAGCGCGAGCCTTTGATGACTCCGCCTCAGCACGTGCCTCCGCCAACTGCGCCTGCAGACGTGCTATCTCAGCATCCTTCTGCATAACGGAGCCAGCCTCATCGGCATTTATCCTATCTTATTGACCTGTTTTATTATATTATATATGAGAATTGGTGCTTTTATGTTTACTTTTGTAATTCTCAGGTAAAAACAGGTATTTGGTGAAAGTTGGCGATTTTGGACTAAAAATGGAGCAAAACGAGCAAGATGTCAAAAGTCTAATGGAACTCAGAAGATACGCCGTATCTACTCACAACAGATACGACGCAACATCATACTTAGATGAATTCGAAGACCATTGCCTGACTTTGAAGAATGTGTCGCATGTCATCCTGATATGCGTCGCATATGAAACTTTGGTCAACGAAGAAGATCGAGCTTGTTCTACTCAAGATACGCCGCATCTACTCATGAAGAACGGCGCATCTCTACCAAGATTTCACCAGATGAAGAATCCAAGATTATAATACATACGTCGTATCAAAGATCAAGATACGCCGCATCTGAAGGCGGTGTACGAATATTCTGGAATATATTAATCTTGGACCCCACGCGAAGTTAAGTCAATGCGCCGCATCTATCACTTACATGCGCCGCATCGACCTCTCAGACAGAAACTATAAATACCCAAGACCTACACAAATTTAAGAGACCTTTTACCAAACCCTAAAGTCGACTACAGCAGATGGAGAGTGCCAAGACACGCCCAAAAGAAGATTCTAAGAGCTGTAAGAAGGTCCTGCATGTATATTTAATTCATTAGATAGTTTTGTTTTATTGTAATAGTACGCTTTAATCCATCAGGATAGATGGCCATTGTTTACGCGATAGCGATCGTTTCTTTCGCCTTAAAATTGCTTTCCCATCAATTAAAGTTTATATGTTTGATGTCTTTGGTAACTTTTATTAGTGCATTGACCACCTCTGTGTCTAGCTGAGCATTGCTCGGGTCGCCATGCCTCTTTCCTCGCCTATGAATTCTAATACCTTTAGAATAATGATTAGGATAGTCATAAGTAGTCATTAAGAGTTTACTCGCCGATAAGATTAGAGCCAACGAGAAAGGACATAATTAATACTCAACATATAAAACTAGCAATAAAACAAGTGACAAACTATCTAACATTAGGACAGGACTTCTTATTGTTTCTTTGTATCTATTTGTGTGCATGCGTACTTCTCTATTTAGGGATAATCGGTCCATAGTTAGGAGTAGGAGTAGGTTAATTAATTACAACCAAAGCTGTGCCAGTCTCTCAGGCTGAAACCCCCTTTGCGTTAGATTAGGATTGTATAGCTAACCTTGTATAACTAACTTAGACATTAAAACACTTAGCAAAGTAACTAAATAATACGTTCCACTCTTAGTGATTGACACCCTACTTACCATTATATACATACATACCGGGTACACTGCTCGTTAAAGTGTGTGTGTCATTGATAAGTCGGCAATTATAAATTTAAAACTTGAATAGGCCATAAACAATCTATACGTGCCATACCGCAACGACAAACACGACTCGCACGCTCATCAAGTTTTTGGCGCCGCTACCGGGGAGTGAATTGTTATTATCTAAAAACTTTGCAAAATTTTTTTAATTAGGATTGTAAATGTATATTAGATTTTAGATTGTAATTTTGTTGTATATTAGTTAGATTGCATTCATTGTATATTATGCATATTTTTCTTTTTGTATATTTGTTTATTTTTGGATTTTTGTATATTTTGTATATTTTTCTGCATACTCTGCTGTCGTTGTTCTGTGCTGATACAAACGATACGGCGCATCTGATTTATCAGATACGGCGTATTGCATTTTTCTTTAAAATAACAACGCAATTTTAATAAATTCGAGTACGACGCATCTTTCCCAAGATACGGCGTATTCTGTTTTTAATAAGAAATTTTTTCTGAACTTTAACGCCATACGACGCATCTGTTTTCACAGATACGGCGTATTTACTTTTTAAAAAATTAAAAACAGTTAATCGATTTATTAAATAAAAGCGACGCATCGATTTTTATCGATACGGCGCATCCTATAAAATCAAAAATATTAAATTTCGAAACGTAACGAAAATACGACGCATTAACTTTTGTTAATACGGCGCATTAGCTTCTAATAATACGACGTATTTATATTTAATAAATTTAATTAATTTTTGATATTAAAAATTCGATACGACGCATTCTAATTCATAAGCGGCGTATCTATTTTTCGAATAAAAGTCTGATTTAATTTTAACATTTTGAAATACGGCGTATCCAGTTTTATGGATACGGCGCATCATCTGCAGACATCAGCAACTTTTATTCTTTATAACTCGTTTCTAACCTTATTTACCTTTTAGCGAACAAATCCTACTGATGATTTCGCCTGTGATTGCAGGTATCGCTATGGAAGACTTATCGGCAAACGAGCGTTTTAACATGAACAACACTAGAGAAAAGAACTATCAAAAATCCCTAACTATGAACCCACTAATTCTGGACGATGATGAAGAATGTGACTACTATGAAGTAAACTTGAAAAAGTTTCCAGCATTACACGCTACTGGAAGTTCAGAATTGGGAAAGGATTTGACATTCTCAGAGTCATTCGAAAATTTCAATGCTATTACCTGCAATCTTCCTATGGTTGATGACTTACTCAATTCCGCATTTCAATCCAAAAAGTTCGACTATTCGAATAAAGCTTGTGATGACATACTAAAGATCGATGCTGAATTGTTCTCTTGGGAGACCCCTCTCGAATCTACTTATGCGGAATTCAAACGCTTGAGTAGTATTGATAATGAAGTATTCTCCTATAATGTGCTTATGAGCTACACTGAAGATGAATTGCTACTCCTATGGCCGATAATTGAATCTAAGGGTTTGACTTGGACTACCATCGAGGAGAAAGATGGGAGATTCCAAATCGAATACATGAGCTCGACGAATGTGATCACAAAAGACCTATTCACTATGAAAGGAATACCCAACCCTTGCAGACTTCTTATATGCCTTATTCTGAACCAAGCTGGGGACCCAATAGAAATGTTCAAGAAGACGAAAGGATTTATGCTGGTGCAGAAATTTTGTTTCATAAGAAGTTGGTTAAACTAAGGGATATCTCTGTGGAGGAATGGATCGAAATTAAATACGGAGACCATAAACTTGCTCCTATTGATGAGGTTGTGAGAATGATAACATCATGGCCTACACACATTTATAAGGAGCAATTCGAAGAATTCATGAGTATAAAGAGAAAGATGATCGGTGAAATTAGCTTCGATGTTAACTACGATCATAACAATGCTGATTTTGCAGATTGGTTAGCCAAAAAGTTCAATAATCACAAAGCCATGGATCAAGCAACTAAGATGCTATATGGGAATTAATGAAACGAAGTAGGAGCTGAACGTGAGTCTAACTTGAAGACTCTGGAATAAAGACAAGTGCTGACCGGGAGACAACCCGGAATATTTTATTTTCTGTTTTCTATGTCGAGTCAGTCAGACCTACAGTAGATACGGCGCATCGCTTCTCAGCATGCGGCGTATCACCTGCACTGGTCATATCTTATTTTTCTGCATTTTTCTTTATTTAAGACTTTTCGTCAGTTTATTTTATGCGCCGCATCCATGGCAAAGGATGCGACGCATCTTTTATTCTGATTCGTAATAATTCCAGGCTCAATACGGCGTATCTTCTTCCATAAGATACGGCGTATTGACCGCCTGATGATTTACAGTTTTTATTTTTCTTTTTATTTTTAACTAACTACTAATGTATTATACAAGTTGAACCTTCTTGACTCAGGTGTGTAAAAGATATTAAGGTCTTATAGTTTCTTGCACTTTTTGTGGATACAACAATTTTCGAAGCTTAAAAGCCTACATCCACAACAAGTTGATTTTTGCTCTCTAAACGCCTAATGGAAGATCATACCGAGCAAATCTCAGGGGAGTTTTTCTGTTCTAATTCTTTTTATTTTCCTTGTTTTTACCCTTTGACAAGAACAACGAGGACGTTGTTCAACTTAAGTGGGGGGATGGAGAATTAGAACATTTACTTGTCCTAAACTTTTCAAAATATGCTTAAAATGCGCTTAATATATCAAAATTTAAAAATTTCTTAGCATATTTTTGTTTAAAGTCTATATTGCATAACCACACACATAACGATACTCTTTCAAAAATATCAAAAAACTTTAGTGTGCCGGTGACTTGTAAACTTTAGAACTTGGCTTGTATACTATTCGAGACCACAATAATGAGTATTATTGATATAATTGAAGTGACTTGTCTAACTTGGTAAATTTCTAGGATTACACCCAAAAAGCCTTACATGTCTTGTTTATTAACTAACTACACCGGTTAGTTAACCCCCGTATAAACCCTTTTGTTACTCTCATTTTTAGAGTAAGATACCCCTAGAAAAACCCGTAGAGCCATTCCTTTAGGACTTACACCCTTTGTTACAATGTTTCGTTACACCTTTACACCTTAGCCTACCCTGTAGATTATAAATCCGTGGTTAATTGTTTTAGGCAAAGTGTGTTTCCTTACATTACCTGTGTTCGCGTGCGTAATTCATTATCTATGGTTAGGTCGGGAAATTGCACAATGCAATTGGAGTGAAAGTAGATATGGTATACTTTTGAGTCTTGTTTTTCGTGTGTTTACTACTTTCACTATTACTATTATTTCTGAAGTCATGAAAAGTAAAGAAAAATTATCCAGAAATTATCATCTTAGTGATGTGGTGAAATTTAACACATCTACGTTTATGTTTATGTTAGATTAAAAAAAAAATCGAAAAAAGAGAAAAAGAAAAGAAAAGAAGGAGAAAAGTTGGAAAGTTTGTTAAATCCAACATTGTAAAGTTATGTAAAGTTATTGTTTATTTATTCGTAGTGTCATTATACTATATCTATGGATTGAATGGGAGTTGGACGTCGTGGGAACGCCAACTAAGGAATTGTTCTTTGATTAAGATTTTATTGAGCATGATTCGTGTCTACCTAAAGCCTGTGTGCGTTTCAAGTGTCAAAAGCGTGAGTTATCCAATAAATTGAGTCTTATTCATGGGATGGTTGGGAAAGTAAATAACCACACTTACGATTTTAATCTATCCGTTTGTTTATTTTTCCTTTTACACCAATTTATATCCTAAATGTTATTCCTACCCAACCGTATTGTTATATTCGTTGTTAGCTTTCGAGCATCTGGATATAATGAGGCCAAGTGAGAATGTTGAATGTGTGGATGAGGTAGTGACCATCCGGGTATTAGATTAATCGGCTAACGTGCCAGCGATCTAGTGTGTGAATTGGTGACCATCCGTTATGCAAATAACGCGCCAGCGATCCAAGGAGGACATTAATGACAATCCGTTAGTTGAAGCGTCGAGTACTCGTGCTAGTGATCTACTAAGTTTGTGCAGGAGATGTTTGAACGAAGCTAGGTTCAACCCTTTAACCCAAAACCCTTTTTACCGCTTTAGACTTGTTACTCCTTAGCTTTAGTGGTGGAGATGTGTATCCTTGCCAAGCTTATGATAGAATATTCGTCACGAGTGAGCAACTAACGATTTAGAATTGGTTTTACATTGAAATATTATTTTGTTTTCTACTTCATTAAGTGTTTAATTGTGTGATAATGACAATAGACGAATACGTGCTTAAATGATAAATATCCTTCGGGACCTATTTTCATAAGAATAAATTCTAAGGTTTACTTGGGGACAAGTAAAGTTCAAGTGGGGGGATATTTGATGAACTCAAATAAGTACATATTTTAATCATCATTTATCCTATCTTATTGACCTATTTTATTATATTATATATGAGAATTGGTGCTTTTATGTTTACTTTTGTAATTCTCAGGTAAAGACAGGTATTTGGTGAAAGTTGGCGATTTTGGACTAAAAATGGAGTAAAACGAGCAAGATGTCAAAAGTCTACTGGAACTCAGAAGATACGCCGTATCTCACTCAACAGATACGACGTAACATCATACTTAGATGAATTCGAAGACCATTGCCTGACTTTTGCGTCGCATATGAAACTTCGGTCAACGAAGAAGATCGAACTTGTTCTACTCCAGATACGCCGCATCTGCTCATGAAGAACGGCGCATCTCTACCAAGATTTCACCAGATGAACAATCCAAGATTATAATACATACGCCGCATCAAAGATCAAGACACGCCGCATCTGAAGGCGGTGTACGAATATTCTGGAATATATTAATCTTGGACCCCACGCGAAGTTAAGTCACTGCGCCGCTTCTATCACTTACATTTCTCTTGGTTTTATTACAAATTAACTATCAAACAAAGCATAGGTGTATTCTCAACGGTGCTTTTATTTACCCCCTTACACTTAAACCGAACATTGTCCCCAATGTTCAAATAAAAGACGTAGAAGTAAATAAAATGAAAGAATGAAATCAAATACTCCCCTGAATCGTTTGATGTGGATAATGAGATAACATGGTTAGATCTTCTTCCAAGAGAGACGAACGTTCAAAGCTTCCCTTCCAAAATAATAATCGTCTTCTTGTCCAAAATAACCTGTTAACCTGAAAACGATAGAGGCCAACCTCGCGTAAAATCGGCGGTAAAATCTACATGATAATAAGCTATAATGCTTCTGGAATGAATATTTTGCAGAATTCCTGGAGATTATAAGTTAAATAATTGACAAGACTTTTTAGGTTTCCGGAAAAATACAAAAATTTCAAAAATTGCAGAAAATTCTAACCTGACGCCGTCAGGTGTTAATCCTGACGCCGCCAAAAAGTTCTGACAGAATTCTCAAGTTAAGTTTCCGGGAAAAATTCTGGAAAAACTATATCTTACTTCCTGAAATTCCTGCAAAAATTCATTATGACTCGATACAAGCATTTGACTCAAACAAGTACTAATATGTATGTTAATTTCATTGTCATGATTCATGTTCATTCGTTCTATATAAACCGATTTGGATTTCCCTTACACTTAGCTTTTGCAAAATACCTTTATATGTAGTTAAGACGAAGTTTAAAACAAAATAAAGCATTTTCACAATTTAGTTTGAAGTGATGAACTCAAATAAGTACATATTTTTATCATCATTTATCCTATCTTATTGACCTGTTTTATTACATTATGTATGAGAATTGGTGCTTTTATGTTTACTTTCGTAATTCTCAGGCAAAAACAGGTATTTGGTGAAAGTTGGCGATTTTGGACTAAAAATGGAGCAAAACGAGCAAGATGTCAAAAGTCTACTGGAACTCAGAAGATACGCTGTATTGCAGTATACTTCCAGCAGTAGAGTCTCAGCAGTAGACATGTCTAGCAGTAGAGTTGTCTGCCAGCAGTAGAGTATACTCAGAAGTAGAGTTAACTTAAAACCCAACAATCCTCCCCTAAACTTGATATTTTCCCTGAAAATATGCAAGTTTCTTATAAACTCGAATAACCACCAAGAGGATGCTTTCAAACACTCTATCTTCTTCCTACCTCTCTAGTACTTTGCTGCTCAATTCTTTTAATCAAACTTTGAAGATCAGGAGTCACTTCTGAACATCTAAGCTTAGCTTCAATCATAGCTTTTAGAACTCCAGTCTTCAAAGGATAATCTTTATCCACAAACATAAAGACATCAGCTCCATCTTGAGTAGATACATGATGTACAGTACATGAATTGTAATGTTTCCATATTGTATTCATGCTTTCTGCTTCAAGTCTCCAATGTCTGTCACTAGGATCTGGATTGTACATTCTTTGAAAACATACCCATAGTTCCATGGCCTTCACATTCTTTGGATCTGCATGAGCATTCTTAGACTTTACCAAACTCCATAGAGTATGCAGATCAGATCTATCACAAGACCTCACAAGATCTTCAAAATCTCTGTACATTTCCACTTCACCTCCAACTCTGACTATCTTCCAAGCTGCACTAAATTCATCTTCAGCTACTTCCCAATCTACAATTTGTTGTCTAGCTTGGGCTGGTTCAATAAACACATCATCTTGTTCAATCAAAAACCTGTCATCAGCAACCTTTTGATGTAGTTCATCTACCTGTTCAGTCAATCCAGCAGAGTTAGATCCTTCCATCTTTGATTTCTTAGCTCTTTCTCTACAAGCAGCCATGTGCTCATCATGACTCTTTTTCCAATTTTCCTCTTCCTTAGAACCCATTGGGATAAACATTTTATTCATTTTGTACCCAGAATAATAATGCAGTCTAATAGCATCATGTGCCATCCCTTTGAATTGATGCATTTTCCATCCACACTGAGCACACAAGTAAAGTTTCATTTGTTTGATGAGTTGTGCTTCTGTAGGCTTTCTTTTTCTCTTCTTTTGCTTACCTTGATAATTATCAAACACAAGCTCAGAAGCTTCACCAATGATCTTCCTAATGAACTCATTCAACTGTGTAGTCTTTTGCTCAGGACTTAAAGTAACATCTGCAGTCAATTCAATACCTTTCATATGCACCTCAGGATTCTTTTTAATCAAATACTCAACTTCTTCTGGTGTAGGCACATATTCAAATTCATCATTTGTAGACTTTGATTCACCCTGTTTACTTCTCCTAGACTTCAAAGCCTCAAGTACCTCATGTTCAGCTAACAATCTAGCCTGTTCATCCACACCAGCTTCATTTGAATCACCCATAGCAAGCTCCATAGCAAAATCTCTATCAGCATCAATCAGTTTATCCTTAGGCCAAAACTCTTTAGGTATTTTCTTGTACTCTTCTTCATCATCACTTGAATCAGAGACATCTTCTTCAATAAGCTTCCCTTTTCCTTTATCAGTACTAGAAATCACAGGTTTTGCCTTTGATACTATTGGTGTGGGTTCTCTGATTGATACACCTTTTGTGGGCAATTTGGATACATGAATTGCTTGGGATAGAGATATTGGTTGAGATGGTGCAATGTTTATTGGTTCAGTTTGAAGTGGTTGAGATGTAAGTTCAATTGGGAATTTCTCTTGAAGCATCAACAAGGTCTCAGCAACAGAGTTATCACCTGATCCTGATCCAGCAGTAGAGTTCTCACCAGCAGCAGACTCTTGAGCAGTAGAGTCTTTAACTTGTATAGCTTTATCCAGAACTGCTTCATGATCATTCTTATCCACTACCAAATAACTATCAACATTATCACCACTGTCATCATCTCCTTTAGCCTCCCCTGAAGCCAAAACAGTACCCTCAATAATCCCTGCATCAAGACTAGGCTACAAAACAATAGCAGCAGACTCCTTCTCAGCAGTAGTGTCAGCAGTATTGTCAATTTCCATAGCAACAGTCTCAGCAGCATTGTCAATAACATGAGCAGCAGAGATTAAACCATCATCACCAACAACTTGAGCAGCAACAATTTTGATTCCCCCAATTTCCTCCCCTAAAACTGTGCTATTCCTCCCCTGTTTGGAAGCATCCTCTCCCAAATTAGCAGCAGTGTTGGTAGAAGAGAATTGTTTCTGCATAGCCTCCATTTTTTGCTTCAAAGTGTTGATCAAGTCCCCTTGAGCAGCTGTGAGAGTCTCAAGAGCAGTAACCTTGAATTCCAAGTTGTTACACTTAGTTTCCAAGTTGGTACAAGTATCCCTCAATTCCTTTATTGGTTTCATACTAGTCTCATCACTTCGACCTGTGTTACCTGGTCCGAGAGGTGAATCATTGACATTGACATTTTGTACATTGGGATTAGCCATCAATTCATTAGTTTCAATCCTGTCCTCCTCACTTCGGGATGTGTGACCTTCCCTGAGAGGTGAGTCATGGGACATTAACTCAGCATCAAACCTAGTTTGATCATCTGAGCCCCCTATGATTTCCATTTGGCTAGGGAATCCATCACCTGTGTTTGACTCATGAGAATCATTCACATTAGATGTTGCCTTGGATTGGGTCTTACTTATGTTAACACTATCCTGCTCTGCTGCTAAGCTAGTAGCAGTAGTGTTAGCCCTCACCAACTTGTCACCTACATCACCTGTGACAGCCCCATCTGCTACAATATCCATCCTAACACTGGTCTGGGGTAACTCAGTGTTCTTTGAGGCTTTCCTACGGGTATAGGTCTTTTGCGGGATTATATGTGGGAGATCATGTTCTGAATCATGTTGTGAATCAGAAGTGGGTGTGTGTTGGGAGTCAGTTTGTGTTCCTGATCCTTCACCCTGAGCATTTTCAATTAACTCCAACATGTAAGGAGTAAGAGGTATGTCCTGACCAGTAAAATTGTTAGGATCATAGTTTTCAACTATTCAGTCAAGTCTCGGTACCTGACGAAATTGTTGGCAGTTCGTATGATATGGTTGGCCTTGAAACGGGGACGGGTAAAAGTACTGTGGTTGGACTCATGATTTAGATACTTGTGGTTTATGCGATCTTGTAGAAGCGTAAGTACAAAATCTTAATCCCCAAAAGTAACTAAGATTTCGAGCTTTGGCAATTGGAAGATTCGATAATTTGGTTAAAGGTCCAAATAATCCCCAAGAAACAAAGTTCTCGATAAACCAGGGAAGATTTCGAGTAAACTCGCGTTGTCTCTGATAAAGATATATTTATCGAGATAAATGTTGGAGACAATTACGAGATCTTTGGGAAGTTNTTCAACATTTTGACCGTTATTGTTCATTTCCTCAACGGTTGGGAAATGAACACGATTCGTGTTAATGTCGTCGAAATTATTCAAACTTGAAAAATCAACCCGATGATTATGTCGAATAATCCGTTCGGGATCCGAAAGAGGTGAAAGAATATCGTTTGATGAAGAATGAGTGTTCATACATCAAAGAAAACAAATTTAAAAAGAAAAAGTAAAAGAAAAATAAATTTGAAAAAGCAATATTTTTGGTTTTTATATAAAAGAAAACTTAAAAATACAATATTGTTTTTTTCTTTTCTTTTGTTTTTATATCACAATATTTTTGTGATCGATTCGTCAACCGAAATCGTTTCCTTTAAATCTACGCGCAGCGAGGCAGGAGAGAAGAATGGATCTCTCTTCAGCCTGCAATTTAATGTCAAGACATCTGTATTCCTCGGTTATTCGGTTGTAGAATTAAAGTAATCGGATAACGATTAATTACACGATCTCTTTGTTGTTATTCGGAATGGTTTACAACACTTGTGAAACAAGTGAGGATTTTATTTTATTTTTTGGTGTTGTGAATACTTGGTGACAAGTATTCTTTTGTTTTTTTCTTTTCATTTTATATATATATTTTTACTTTTTAATTTTTATAAGAAAATATTCACAAAAAGAAGGTTTTAAAAACACGATTTTAAAAACGAAAACGAAAACGAAAATTCACTTCAAAACCTTCCCCGGCAGGGGCACCAAAATTTGATTCGCTAAAATCAACATATATATTATATTCTCCAAGAAATACGCTAGAAATACGTATCCCCGAGTCGTTCCGTGAAGGTGTGAATGGAAAATAAATTTCCGTGTCGAAAACGTGTAGTGAAAGTGAAAATAAAAATATATAAGAGATATTAAGCTACGATATATGAAATATCAACAAAGAAACACGTAATCAAGCAAACAAATAGAGCAAATAAAGCACAAAGTCCTAAAACGCAAACTAAAATATAAAACGTACGAAATTAAATTCTAAAACGCGACTAAAGAGTGGNATTTATTTATTACGATTTAAAAACTATTTAAAAGAAAAACAAATCAAAAGAAATAGCAAAAACTATTTTAATAAATCTGAATTTTTTTTTATAAAAGCTTTACTATGACAGAAACTTGAGAAAATTTTGAAAACGAGAAAAGCTCTTGCGAATAAGCTAATTTATAGCTTATCAGTTTATAAGCTTAAAAAGAACCTTAGTATATAAATGAATTAAATATGCATCCCTCTTGAGAAAAGACCCAAGGGCGCGTATGGTTCAGTGTGTGTTTTGTGAGGCTTTGATATACAAGAGGTCTGGGGCTCGAATCTTACCCAGACATTTTTTGCAAATATATATATATATTTTTTTCTTTTAACAAAACTATTAAACACCTAATTAAAAGCAACTATTGTGAAAGATCTTTTATTGAAAAGCTTTTAGTGAGCTTATACAAGCTCAAAAAGTTAACAGTTATGAAAAACAAAACTAGATTGAGAACTAGTACTAGCAACCTACTAATCTTAAACAAACAAGCTAAAGCAACAAGCTATTAAAGCTAGATCACATGTAAAGCAAGCGCAGGGAACAGGTAATCAAGCTCAGAGAAGCTATAACACAATCTAATATCAATCACAAGCTAACACAAGCCAAATTGCAACTGAGCACAAAAGATGAACCAAACAATCCTATAAGGGACTTATAGAGGCACAACAAGCTGGTCAAACAACCTTAAAAGTCCAAACCATGCTCAGAAACAATAATTCAGTAACATAAGCTCTCAAAAAAAAACAAATTTCAAACAATAAACTCAAATATTCAGAGAGATTCAAGCTTGTAAATATGGCCAAACGGACTAAAGCTGCTGGTACACAGGGGAGAATTGGTTCAATCAGACCACTTTGAGCTCAAATTCACACTAGTAAATGAATTCCAAATCCAATTATTCTTTTTGTATCAGACACTCAAGCCACCAAAGAACTCAAATCAGCAAACAAAACCTAATTCCAATCTATTTTAAGACCTAGAGAAGATCTAGAACTTTGTCCCAAAATGACAGTTATGAGATTTTTGACTTTTTGAAAATTATGCAAAGTTTGACTATATTGAAACTAGATTACTCCTAATTGATTGTGAATAATATTTTAAGCTAGAATTAAACTATATTAAGCTACTTTAACTGATTATGCAACAACTGTTATGTTTAAGCAACTTAAAACACTAACAGATTATGCTACTAGTGAGATTATAATTGATTTTGACTTTTTATCCTTTGACCTACTAATTTTATTGTTCTAATATCCTATATGAACCTAAGTAGAGATGTCTAAACTGATAACCACAACTGAATCACATGCAATCTCAGCAAAACTCACTGTACCAAACACCCTTGACAGATTCTTATTTCAAATTTTATGAAGCAATTTGATGATTTAATCCACAAATCCAACACTCAAGCTGATATAATGATGCAATACACTGATCTAAGCACAGAACTACAGATTTAAACCACAAATTTCAACAGAACACAATTTGCAATCAAATGACAGATGTGAAACAATGAGGAACAAATATGATGCAAACTAACACATATTGATGAAATCTACTAAGATAAGCTATAATATGATTAAACTACACCAAATAAACAGTAAACAAGCCAACAAACACAGATCTACACTAATGACTATGATTATGCTATATTTGAGAAAAGCTTAAAAGAGAAACTCACAAGCTCATTCCCCTCAGCTCAAACAGAGGGGATTCACTATGCTTGCCTATCTTTAGATAGGCCAATGGCTTACCAATCTCCACTTGGTCTATCAAATTAACCCAAATTCATCACCATCACTGCTGCAGTTGACTTTTGTTGACTATTTGTGTTTTTGAGAGATTATGATCTAATTTGAATCCTACACCACTCTCAGAAGCTAGAAAGCTAAAGAGAGCAATAACTACTTATAAAACAAGCTTATTGAAACTTGGTTTTAAGATTTAAAAGTATTTTTTTATTTTTTATTTGTTTTTCTGATTTTTTTTATTTTTTATGTTTTGGAAACAAGTAAAGGTAAGAGAGCTTAGAAATGACTTAATAAGCTTCTGAGAAGCTTAAGGATTAGTAAATAAAGCTTGTAAAACAGTTTATAAAACTACTACTATTTAATACGAATTAAGAAAACACAAATGAATTAAAAGGAACTTGAATTTTATTAAACTAAAAGAGTGATTACATAAAAGGAAAGATGAGATTACAATCTGACAGCATAAACCTACTAAAAAAACTCCTCTTAAATCTATGAGAAAGAGGCTCTATATATAGATGATGGGTGAGGTGTCCTTAGGGTTTTGAGGAAGCTTCTGGATCTTCTCAGGTGTCCAATCATAGCCCTTGATTTCAGCTTCAAACCTAAGCAATCATTTGCACCCTTGGATCATGTGCCAACTGTCCTCCATCAATCATTGCACATGGATTGATGACCTGGCATTCTTCTACATGTGTCAGTCCTTCTAGAAGTGTGTGTCGAGTACCAATTATGCCCTTTAATTTGGTCAATTTTAGGTTGGGGTAAATTAGGGTTCTTAGGTTGCTGGGTAATATTGGGGGAAAAGGTAAAAAGGGGGCGGGTAACTTTTAATAATATTGTTTGACTTATATTTAATGTGGGTTGACCTAGGTTAAAAAGGAAAGGGTCGGGTAAGATTATTAGGAGAGTTGGGCCAGGTTGTGGTGGAGAGGTTTTGGGCTTGTGGGGTTGTGATGGGTTATTGGGTTAAAGTATTTATAAGGGTCCGGTTTGGTTTTGGTAAAGGTTTAGGATTTAGTGTAAAAGTTTGACAAGGACCAAAATCGTAAACTCTAAAATTTAAGGGACCTATGCTGCCAAATCTGAAAAATATTTCCAAGGGCTATTGTTGTTCATTCTTGATTCTTTGAGGTCTCTTTTGTCATTTTCTTCCAAATATCTTCAAAGGGACTAATTATGACAAACTCTGGAACTTGAGGGACTGAAATTGCCAATTCTTCAAAGTTTGCTCCAAGGAATTTTTCTGACAATCTTTAATTCTTCAAGGATGATTTTGAAACTTTGAGCTTTTCCTTTGACTATTTGACTTCCCTGGCTTTGGCTTTCGACACTTTCCATTCTCGTGCTCGTTTTTGTTGGTTTTCTTTGATTTTATGTCCATTTATGAAATATCCATTCCTACACAATCACAAACACAAAAACACAATATCTTTGGCATTAATGGTTAGTTTTTGGTCGTTTTGGTCTTAATTTGGTAAATAAAAGGTGTATGAATAAGCATACACCAGGTAGGCATTGTACCAAGTGCTTTAATGTTTTATGAATTCTGAGTCAATGCCTACTGTGGTACAGATTGATTTTTAAGGTTCCATATCTATTTGAGGGATACGATGCTATTTTTGTAATACCACATCAGGGCATATTTAGATGTTAATAGACTTTTTGGTTATTTTGTTGAGAAGTTTTGTAGAGGGTTGTAATGTAACTAGTAGATTCACTCCGATTTGTAGTGCTTATTTTGGTTTAAAGTCAAGATAATGATTTTGGGTATGCATTGTACCGAGTGCTCTAATGATTTATGAATTCTGAGTTAATGCCTACTGTGGTATAGATTGATTTTTAAGGTTACATATCTATTTGAGGGATAGTATGTTATTTTTGTAATACCACATCACGAGATGTTAATAGGCATTTTGGTTATTTTTTTTAAAAGTTTTGTAGAGGGTTGTAATGTAACCGGTAGATTCGATCAGAATTTGTAGTGCTTATTTTGGTTTAAAGTCAAGACAATGATTTTGGATAGGCATTGTACCGAGTGCTTTAATGATTTTTTGAATGGTGAATAGTACTTGTTGGATGGGTGTTGATTTCGATTATAAACCACTATTAGATGTGTTGAATGTAAGAGAAGATAATGCAGAAAAGTGAATATTTTAGTTTGAAGCGAATTATGTGATAGGTTATATGAATCTAAGTTGATAATGATGAATATGTTATATGATGTTAATGTCTATGTGATATGTCCGTGGAGGACTTGAGGTGTTTAAGTGATTAGATTGCCGTACACCTCGGTTTTGTACCGGTGATCTTATTATTATTTTATGAATGTGTGTTAGAATGATGATAATGGGAAGTGACTAGAATGGCAAGTGGTATTAGAGATGGGCTAATGGTAAACCAAAGTATTTGACACTTAAGGTATGAACGTAGTAATGATAAGTCTGCTAAAGTATAACGTGTGCAGGTAATATGAGAATTGACACACTAACTGTAAAGTGCCTATAATTAAAACAAAAGTATAGAATGGGATTAAGGAATAATGACACGTAATGATGAAATGAAAATGGTATAGCTAATGTGTTGTTGATATAAATAATGTATAAAAACGTTATTCATATTTTTCGATATCCTTAAGTTTTGACGATCACAAAATGTAAAAACATTAAACGCAAAATTAATACGTAAACAAGTATTTAGCAACTAATATCACTTCATCCAACAAAATCACTTAAGGTATGAATAAACAAGTGTCTAATACATTTTATGATCAAATGGATTTTTATTTAAACATTAAAAAGTTTATAAAATTATATATACACTTTATATTTCTTTGAAAAACATATTTGGTAATAAAGGAAAATGTTTAATTCATAATAAATACGTGATTTCAATTTTTTAACCAAAATCAGTTAGTTTTTCACCAAATAAACTTTCCCTAGAAATAGACAAGAAAATTGCCCGTTTCAGGAGGGCGGCCCCCTTAATTTTAAGAGGGCCGGCACACTCCTCTTGTCAGAAACTTTTGCCTATAAATACCCTCTCAAACATGGTATTTTTCCCCACCTTTTGCAGGAAAATTTTAAGATTTAATTCTCTCTAAACATCCTTCTAAAACCCTTTGATCATAAGATTATTAATCCTTGTTTCAAGTGATCAAATCTTTTCATTCCCTCATCTCTCAAAGTGCAAAAGAAGAATACTCCTTCAACAATCAAGTTATGAAGTATTGTACATTTGTGTATATAGTCTAGTAGTTGTGTATATTAATTGTAAAGGTGTAGAAGGCTTGCAATTAGATAGATCTAGGTGTGTTAGTTGTGAGTAGAAGTAGTGAAGTAGTGAAGGTGTGTAGTAGTTGTGGTGTGTACAAATTGTGTAGGAGTTGTGCTAAATTGTGTAGTGGTGTGAGATTGGTTCTAGCTACTATTAGATACCGACAATTAGCTTAGTGTCATTAATTGGTGTAAGCAAAAGTTGTGTAAGGTTTTCTCCGCCATAAGGGAGCTTGTTGACATAGTGAAGAAAACTCTCGAGTAGGTGACTCGGGGAGTGGAGTAGGGAAAGGAAGGTGTCCTTGTAGCCGAACCACTATAAATCCTTTGTCTCGCGGTTAGATCTTTCCAACTCTAACTTATTACTTAGCTTACTTACTTACATCTCGAATATAGCTATAGTTGTTTATATTATGCATGTGTTGATTTTACATACTTAGCTTATATCATTATTATTTTTCATTCCTAGATATAGTTTGTTAGTGCAAATATTACGATATTTAATCTATACAGTCTCGTTTGTTTTGATTGATGACAAACATATAACTTGATACATAACGTAAAATGTACAAGTTACTCGTAATCATATTTTGTCTCAACATACATTNTAATAGCACGGCAGGGAATATTTAGATGTTAATACACTTTTTGGTTATTTTTTGAGAAGTTTTGTAGAGGATTGTAATGTAACCAGTAGATTCACTCAGAATTTGTAGTGCTTATTTTGGTTTAAAGTTAAGACAATGATTTAGGGTCGGCATTTTACCGAGTGTTCTAATGATTTATGAATGATGAACTGTACTTGTTGGATGGGTGTTGATTTTGGTTATAAACCACTATTAGATGCGTTGAATGTAAGAGAAGATAATGCGGAAAAGTGAATGTTTATGTTTGAAGCGAATTATGTGATAGGTTATATGAACCTAAGTTGATAGTGATGAATGTGTTATATGATGTTAATGTCTATGTGATTTATGTCCGTGGAGGACTTGAGGTGTTTAAGTTATTAAATTGCCGTACACCTCGGTTTGTACCGGTGATCGTATTATGATTTTATTAATGTGCGTTAGAATGATGTTAATGGAAAGTGACTAGAATGGTAAGTGGTGTTGGAGATGGGCTAATGGTGAACCAAAGTATTTGACACTTAAGGTATGAACGTAGTAATGATAAGTCTGCTAATTTATAACGTGTGAAGGTAAGATGAGAATTGACACACTAATTGTTAAGTGTCTATAAATACAAAAAGTTTAGAATGGGATTAAGGAATAATGACACGTAATGATGAAATGCAAATGGTATAGCTAATGTGCTAATAACTAAAAGAAATGAGTTAAGAATGCATGTAAGAACGTGAAGATATGTTGTCTAAATTAAAAACAAAGAGATCGTGTTAATATATAAAGTGAAGAAAAAGGATGAATGTAAGTTAATGAAAGTGTTATCGAACTAACCTATGTAAGGTCAGATGTAGAAAATAATCGAGTAACCTAAAAGAGGTAACAATAAAGATGTGGAAATGGTTAACGCACATTAAAAAATGTACGTTGTAATAAGAAGTGTAAACACATAGTTAATGTGTAATATGAGAAGCGAGTTTCATATACTCTATGACCCTTGCTTTAGCTAAATAGCATGAATGAATAATGTGTGCGTTAAATGTGAAAGGTTAAATGTGTGCGTTAAAATATTAATCGCTTGGATCCAATGTTAAATGTGAAAGGTTAAAGGTAGTTATCATATAACCGATAGTTAATGATGATAATAATGGCATCCTTCGGGATGATTGAGTTAATGATGTTAATGGTGGTATCATTCGGGATGACCAATCTAATGATGTTAATAATGGTATCTTTTGAGATGACCATGTTAATGATGCACTTGAAATGGTATCCTCCGGGATGGCCGAGTTTGTGTAATGACATGTGTTAATGGTACCGCAAGGGTACGGTAAAGATCCCTTCAAGGGAATGTTATAAATGTGTGGATCCAAGTCTAAAGAGTTTAAAAATAAAAGGAATATTATAAAGTCTAGCAGAGTACTCGCGCGTTGCGGCGGCGGGTACCCTGAAATAAATTTTTCCAATGAATCATGTATTTTAGTTTATTATGTTCTTTTTGACAATAAGTTTACGGATATCAAAATTTTCGTTTAGCTCGTGTCCCTTCAGGCTCGAGCCCGTTTGGCCCGTGCCCGTTCGGGCTCGAGCCCATTTGCCCGTTGAGGCTTGAATATTTGTATAATGTGCTTTATTATTTGTCTTAGTGACATTTAATGCAGGAATTGCGTTTAAGATGGTTGTACAATATGCTTGATAATTTGTATTTCTTATGTAACGGGTGTTTTAATAAGTGCATGAATTGTATTTATTGACCAGTTAATTAATTGTATTTAATGTACATGATGTTTTATTTACTGTATTTAATGTTAGTATTAATTGTATGTTAGAATTAAATATGAGGGGAATTTCTATAAGTAGTATTGGTTGTTGTACTTATAGCTTTAGAAGTTGTATTGCTCAAATTTAAGTATTTCTATTAATAGTAGGCCTTCATCCATTATAAGATAGTTAGATACTTTAATTTTTGTAATCATATTCGCTACCATAGTCATATGTGTTAAAAAAGGAGTTCAAACCCGATGATTCGAGCCATAAATGATTATTTATATGTTTTCACCCATTATTCAACTGGCTCAACCCGACCGGTTTACTATCTTTACTTCTTTACTTCTTTACTTGCTAATGCAATGAAAACCATTTGCAGGTGTCAAGAGTGACCGTCCGTGCAAAAGAAGCAGTTGAAGCAGCGGGTGGGTCTGTAAGGAAAGTTTATTACAACCAGCTCGGTTTTCGCGCTCAGAAAAAGGGAAGACTGATTCCGAAAGCTACAAGACCTCTACCAAAGCAGATGGACAAAGTTGATAGCATCGACCGTTTGCCAGCTCCAACAAAACCAGTCCCTTTTGCTCTTGAAATGTCTGCTTAAAATATACTTTAGGTTTCCTCTCTCGGTGCTTGAGACGATAGTTAACCTCCCCATAAAGTCCGGTTTTCGATGTATTGTTGTTCGAATAGCAAATTATTTTTTTTTCTATTATATATTTTATTACACTAGTTTTACCTTTAGAACTATATATTGATCCCATCAATTTGCAATGCTGACACTTGCAAGATGTCAAGATGGCTCAACATGTTTTTCTTTTCCTGCATAGTACAGGAATGAGTGAGTTACAACTGCCAACTTGGATATTCATTGCCCATGTGATTAGTAGCAACCTCCAAAGCCTTAAGATTGTGAAATGACTATGAGACCAACCCCTCTCGCAAATTAACGGCGCCACTCTGTTTTGTAGTCGACATTAGTTTGGTTAGAATACAGTTTTGTTGTTTGTGTGATGAATTTTGGACATTTGACATGAGTTTTGAGGAGAGCATTGGGTACTGCTTGGCTGATGTCCATGCTTAACACACTTCTAATCATTATCTGTGCCACATGCCAACCACCATGACGACTGGTGTCACCACTGCCTCCACGGCTCCACCATTGCCGCACTGAAATCCAAACTGAACTGACTTCCTTGAGTGAACACTTGTCCTCGTCTTCGGCAATTCCCTCGACTATGTGACACTTAAAGGTTGTCTAAAAATAAACGTATTATTCATTCACAAATATGTAAAACTGTGTAACTAATAACAAGTATTTGCATTTCCATCAAACTTTTAATTTTTATTGTGATTAATGTGACCGACATGCAAGCTCAATAGTATGTTGAACTAGTAGACTTTTAAATTTTATAACGCCTGTCAACCCAATCATTAATATGTTGGACAAATGTTTCATTTTTCATTTCATCGGCAATACCTGTTTTGCTTTTCACCTCACACATTTATTCTGCTACTAAATAGCGTATCTATCTGTGACCTTATGATACTCTTTTGAACCAATAAATATTTTTTTAGATTAAATTCTCATATAATTTCACCATGTTGATTTTGTAAGTTTAAATTCTCTAACAAAAAGTTCACAAGGAATCACCTTTGGGTGGCAAGGGAAGGGTGGGAAACGGCCTTCAAATTNTTTTTTTTTTTTTTGAACAGGATCTCTACAAATTGACTATTACTATTACTAGTACTCCTACTACAATATATATAAAAAAATCTTAAAACTTAAAAGCTTGATGAATGATAGCAACTAGTAGGTATTGAGCAAGGACCATTTTGGTAAAGTTTGATATAAATCCAGGACGGCAGTGTTTTTAGTGGATATAAACCCTATTTATTACTCACTCGATCCATTCCCAATTTTCATACATCTAAAAAAAAATTGACTTGTGTAAGTTTTCAATTTTCACCATCGCTCATATTTTATTTTATTTGATTGATGTTACAAAGATCATTTGCAATTTTTGATACAATATATTTAGTTAATTTGATTGTGATTTTATGTTTTGGATCTGAACATTTGGGGGTGTTTGGGATTTAACAGAGGTATATTTTTAAAAGTTTTCTCCTAAATGAGAAATCTTTTATATGGGATGTTTTGATTTTTGCCCATTTTGAGATTGTTTATTGGTTAGCTGATATGAATAAGCTTTGATTATGGATTGATGAAAATTATATAATTATTGGATCTTAATAAGTTTATGTTAAACGGATACTAATATGGGATTGCTTATATTGACTGTTTATTCCGTTTCGTTAAATCAAATAAGCCCTTTTTTGGATGAAGAATAGTTTTGTCTATAAGTAGGATTCATTGAATTGATTGTGCTAATTGTCTGAAAGTTGTATAGCTTTGCTTTGATTGTGTATTAAGTTGTGTGACAATGGGTGTTTAAGCATGCCGACATATATGATTGATGACTAGTTTGAAAAACAAAACTATGGGTGCTAGGGGTGCGTTTAGCTGGAGCAAAATTCCTTAGTTTTCTATTTTCAGTTTTATATATAAAAGAAAAGAAGGGGTTATAAGGGAAACAAATAAAACTCAAAAGACGTGTTTTGTAATATCCCTTGTTAAAGTAGGAAATGCAAATTTTCTATTTTGTAGAGAATTTGATGCGAAACTTTTGATTTTAACACAATCTCTATTTTCCTTGTTTTGTACAAAACATTTTGTGAGGTGTTTCCTTCTAGCTAAACGCACCCGTGTTTGTGATGTTATTCTGATTACGGAAATATTGTAGTTTTAATCTTAAAGCAAACAACGATAACTGATTCTTTTTATATAGTCTCTTACTTATTGGATAATTCTAGAATTTAATGATTGTTACTTATGGTTGGTTTTCGTTTGCAGTTCTGATTTGTGAAAATGGGAGGTGGTTTTAGAGTGTTACATCTGGTGAGACCATTTCTGTCATTTTTGCCGGAAGTGCAAAGTGCAGACAGGAAGGTTCCATTCAGAGAGAAGGTCATATACACCGTCATCTCTCTTTTCATCTTTTTGGTGTGCAGCCAGCTTCCTCTGTATGGCATACATTCCACAACGGGTGCGGATCCTTTCTACTGGATGCGTGTTATCTTGGCTTCTAACCGTGGGACTGTCATGGAACTTGGTATCACCCCCATTGTCACTTCTGGATTGGTTATGCAGCTTTTAGCTGGCTCCAAGATTATTGAAGTTGATAACAATGTCCGTGAGGATCGTGCACTATTGTAAGTCTCTTTGTTTCTACTCATTTTTTGTGTGAAATTAGTATGAACTGGTTTTTGGTTGTTAAGCTTTATAATGTATTAATGTTTAGTAGTGTAATGTTTTAATTAGAGGGAGACACTGTTATCTTTTGATTGACAGTCATACGTTGTTAAGAAAACATGTCATGTTTTATTCACTTCGATAATGTATAGAGCATTATGCTTTTAAAATTGGCATCATCTTTAATAAACTGTGAAAAACTGACAAAAACAGTCTGAAATCCTGATGCACTCATGTGAGCATCTGTTACTCCTTGATATTTTCTTATGTAATTTTGTTTACACTTGTGATTTTTCTAGGAATGGTGCACAGAAGTTGCTTGGTATCTTGATTGCCGTTGGTGAGGCTGTTGCCTATGTTCTTTCAGGAATGTACGGCAGTGTTGGTCAACTTGGTGTTGGAAACGCCATCCTCATCATCGTTCAGCTATGTTTTGCTGGGATTATTGTGATATGCTTGGATGAACTTCTCCAAAAGGGATACGGTCTAGGCTCTGGAATCTCACTCTTCATAGCTACCAACATCTGGTAAGCAACTGACCCTTTATGTATAAATGTATAATATACGTAACAACTCCTATTATTCCCCATCTCATACGTTGATTGATCATGCAGTGAGAGCATTATCTGGAAAGCATTCAGCCCAACAACCATCAACAGTGGACGTGGTGCTGAATTCGAGGGTGCTGTTATTGCTTTGTTTCATCTTCTGATCACTAGATCGGATAAAGTTAGAGCACTGCGGGAAGCTTTCTATCGGCAGAATCTGCCTAACGTGACTAATTTGCTTGCTACCGTATTGATTTTCCTCATTGTTATCTACTTCCAAGGCTTCCGCGTTGTGTTGCCTGTGAGATCTAAGAATGCTCGTGGGCAGCAAGGTTCTTACCCCATCAAGTTGTTCTACACTTCTAACATGCCTATCATTCTTCAGTCTGCACTTGTTTCCAACCTTTATTTCATCTCTCAGGTATCATGATTATATCTTCTCTAGCTGAATTCAACTATGTGAGTTATTTTTCCTTGAACTAACACTCAAACCATTCTCCCTCACCAGTTGCTGCACAGAAAGTACAGCGGAAATTTCTTGGTTAACTTATTGGGAAAGTGGAAGGAATCTGAATACTCTGGCCAATCAGTCCCAGTTGGTGGCCTTGCTTACTATGTTACCGCCCCTTCAAGGTAGCTAACTAAACTTGTTTTGATATTCTGCTTGCTCAATATGGTTCTGTTTCTCAGACTTGTGTATACCAAAACTGCACTTGTACAATTGTGTTTGAACCAGAAGTGGCAAGATGGGCGGGTAGGGCAGGTTGGGTAATGTGTCAAAATATGTTAATATTAAAATATGTTGAACCGCATATACGTTTTTTTGTCAGTTTTCATATATGTTACTATTGACTTGTGATTACCAAAGCATAATAGTAATGTAGATAATTGAATAAAATGATTGAGGGAGCTGTATGCAATAATAGTTGACTGCGACACTACCCAAAGCTACCAAATATAAATACAATTTTTGGTTTAATCGCCACATCTGCTTGACTAACATTTCCCCCTTTTTTATTTACTTGCGTCTCAATATCAGCTTGGCAGACATGGCAGCCAATCCCTTCCATGCTCTTTTCTACCTGGTCTTCATGCTAACAGCATGTGCTCTCTTCTCTAAAACTTGGATTGAAGTTTCTGGATCTTCTGCAAGAGATGTGGCCAAGCAACTTAAGGTAATGCTTATAGTAACATTAAAGCTTCCATATGATATCCTTCTCTTGTGTTAATATATAGCGATAATTCCATATATCCCAAACTTAAACCTTATATTGCCATATTTACCCAATCAAAACAAATAATGACATATATACTCAATCTAAATAACAATTTGTCATATTTACCCGTATTACTAATTTAATCATTTTTAAGACTTATAAAATTAATAAAAGTTATTTTGCAAGATTATGTTGACTATTATACCCTTATTAATAAGCGGGAAATATTCCCTCCTTTCCCCTCCCCAATAATCTAGGTTTACATAGAAATTAATTGGTGCTTGCTTGACTACATGATACACATTTAAAATGATCAAGATTGTTCATCATATAACCTCTTTTATAGTATGTGATTGTTCATATTCTTATATTTGTACTTGTTTTCTCTGTTTTAGTAAAAGCCACCTTCTTTAAAAAAGATATAATGTTGAGCACACACATAAATGGGTTGAAATAGAGTTTTTGGATAAGCACTTACAAATTGGATCTACTTGTAGGATTTTTTAGTCTTCAATAAGCTATTAAAAACTTATAAATAAATGTTTGGATAAGCTTGTTGTAGTTTGATACAATAAGCCCGCCCTTATGGATCTAAAATGTATAAGCTTAGCCAAACACTCCCTATGGCTTAATATTGCGTATTGTGACATGTAAATGCTTTTAGATTTTTGAACCAGTTAGGACAATTGAAAAATTATACTATTATACCATAACACAAGTCTATGCTTTATACTAGTAAATATCAATGCACCTGCAGGTGCCATTTTCATATGGTATCAATAAGACAAGTACTCAGGAGTCTCAATTCATATACCATCATATGGTAGATACTTATGACCGCATAACAATACAATTACACTATAGTATCAACAAGTCAACAATTCTCTTGCTTTGCCTCTAAAATAAGCAGCAAGACTTCGTATAAATGCACAAGCTTGTGTCATTTATCATGTATTACAATAATTTGCCCACGAAATAGAATAAAGGACGTGATGATAGTTGATGGTATCATCATGTTATGATAAGAATTTATTTAGGATCAATTTATTTATTAAGTTATTAGAGGTATAATGGGAATTTAATAACATAAAGTAAATTATAACTAATTTTATAAAGAAATGGGTAAATATGACAAATTGTTATTTATATTGAGTATATATATGTCATTATGAGTTTTGGTTGGGTAAATATGTCACTATAAGGTTTAATTTGGAGATATATGGAATTATCCCTAATATATATTGTCCTAGTTAATAACTGCTCTTCCTATGAAATTGGTAACTTGAACTACGGCATGCTAAAAGTTGTAGTAGAATTTTATTGTGATGGTTCAGTGTCTGTTTCTAATGGGTATTGAACATACAGGAACAACAAATGGTGATGCCTGGCCATCGTGACTCAAATCTGCAGAAGGAACTGAACCGATACATCCCAACAGCGGCTGCGTTTGGAGGAATGTGCATCGGTGCTTTGACAGTTTTGGCAGATTTCATGGGAGCCATAGGGTCTGGTACTGGAATATTGCTTGCAGTTACGATCATATACCAGTACTTTGAGACATTTGAGAAGGAGAAGGCCAGTGAACTAGGTTTATTCGGGTTTTAAGCTCTACTAGTAGTGTTGTTAAACTTTCTTTGGATGTTACATCCTGTGTTTTTCTTTTATACTTGCAAAAGGCTCCCTTTAGGAGTGTGCATTTGTACAAAACCGACGAGGAACCTGAAGTTTGCAAATACTAGAACAAAGAATAGACAATGCGATTGACTTTAATATTAGCCTAGTGATTCGCGTCCTTTTCCTTTTATTTATTTTTTTTTTTCTTTTTTTTTTTTTTTTTTTTTTTTTTTTTTTTTTTTTTTTTTTTTTTTTTTTTTTTTTTTTCCCCCTTTGCTTAAACGACACCATTTCTTTATAGTACGTAGTAATAGATTTTTTTCTTTTCTTGAATTGGACCGGTTCTAGATTGATAAATGAATTGGGTGTGCCAGGTTATCTGTTTACACGATTCAAGAAAATATCCTTAGAAATTCCAACTAAAAGGTTTGAGATGGATATTAGACCACCGTGAGATGCCCTAGAAAGCTATGGTGAAATCTCAATCAACTCTTGCTACACTTGAATGAATGTGCATTTCCAATTTGAACCATCACAACTTCTCGAAGCTTTAAATACCACTGAAATTCCTGGAGCAACACGTTGCAGCTTGGCCACTAAAATTTCTTTGCGGAAAATGCTGTAAACATTATCAAAAGACCTCGTCAGAAAATGAATCAGTCGCAACTTTTCACTGGAACCATACTATTATCAATCTTTTCTATTTTCATCCAACCTTTTTGAGTTTTAAAAATCTGAACACTTTGACAACAATGACATCTTTCTCCCATTTCATGACTGAGCGTAATCTTTGATGACATGACAACAATGCAAAAAGGTGTTTCCTATTGACCCATAATCTGAGAATGAATTATAGGTTTCTCAAGGACGCTTATTCTCATCTATATTCCATAATCAGGACCATCGGGCAGTGGCGGAGACAAAGGGGACACGACCCCTCGGCGAAAAAATTTGTAGTGTACATCCCCCCACCCCCAAGGAACCAATTTTTAGTGTAGTTTCTAAAAATTATCATATTTTGCCCCCTCGACAAAACTTTCTGGCTTCGCCTTTGCTATCGGACCTTGAACAAAATGGCTTAAGGGGTATTGAGATTTTTCTTTCGCTTTTTGACGATCTTGTTGCAAGGGGGTTTGATAAATTGCTTTCCTAAAATGAATTGCTCAAGGGGGTTTGATAAATTGCTTTNTGCATTTCCAATTTGAACCATCACAACTTCTCGAAGCTTTAAATACCACTGAAATTCCTGGAGCAACACGTTGCAGCTTGGCCACTAAAATTTCTTTGCGGAAAATGCTGTAAACATTATCAAAAGACCTCGTCAGAAAATGAATCAGTCGCAACTTTTCACTGGAACCATACTATTATCAATCTTTTCTATTTTCATCCAACCTTTTTGAGTTTTAAAAATCTGAACACTTTGACAACAATGACATCTTTCTCCCATT
This sequence comes from Artemisia annua, assembly GCA_014162995.1. NCBI lineage: Eukaryota > Viridiplantae > Streptophyta > Magnoliopsida > Asterales > Asteraceae > Artemisia > Artemisia annua. The sequence goes on along the minus strand of LBNU01006289.1, from coordinate 1,790 downwards.
TCATGACTGAGCGTAATCTTTGATGACATGACAACAATGCAAAAAGGTGTTTCCTATTGACCCATAATCTGAGAATGAATTATAGGTTTCTCAAGGACGCTTATTCTCATCTATATTCCATAATCAGGACCATCGGGCAGTGGCGGAGACAAAGGGGACACGACCCCTCGGCGAAAAAATTTGTAGTGTACATCCCCCCACCCCCAAGGAACCAATTTTTAGTGTAGTTTCTAAAAATTATCATATTTTGCCCCCTCGACAAAACTTTCTGGCTTCGCCTTTGCTATCGGACCTTGAACAAAATGGCTTAAGGGGTATTGAGATTTTTCTTTCGCTTTTTGACGATCTTGTTGCAAGGGGGTTTGATAAATTGCTTTCCTAAAATGAATTGCTCAAGGGGGTTTGATAAATTGCTTTCCTAAAATAAGTTGCTCACGGGGGTTTGCTATAGGTCAACAACTCAATTTCATTACTGGCTTGTATAGTTGTATCACATTGGTGTGCTTCTATCACGTGTTCCTAAAATCTTGTTTGTCTATGTTTCGTCACATTCGCTTGTATAGCCTCCTCTATTAATTTATTAAAGAGAATGGCTCATTAAGTATCCAAAAATTGTATTTTTATTTTTATTTATTTTTTATTTTATTATTATTATTATTTTTTAATGTTTCCCTTATAGTGGGGCATGATGCTTGAAAATGAATGAACATCTTCATTGGGTTAGGTAGGTTCTGACTATCACAAATATTACATGTTACGATTTACCAAGTAAATTTTGACTATAACTCGAGTCTTAAACGAGTTGACGGGACCAACCTATATAATAAACTGTTTGAGTTAGCGTGCAGATACATAAACCCGTCAACACGCCAACCCAAACACGACACAAATTTCCACCCTTATTAATGTAAAATTTTAATCTATGATCTTTAAATAACTATACACATGACTGTGTACACCGCGTTTTGTATAATACCACAACATTTCACCTCAAAACATATAATCAACGGATCACCATAACCAAAATTATCCAATATTATTACATATGAACTATGATTTTCTATTTTTATTACTTCTTTATGAGCTTCTCAAATAATTGACATAAATCCAATATGTTTTAGCAGTATCACGTCGAGATGCATTGAATGGATATTCTCAAATTATCGAAAATTTCACATACGTCTTTGTGTTCATCAACAAGTCAAAATGGACAACACTATCAGCTACAACATGTTTGTATTTGACTTGTGTTCTAACTTATTTGGAAATTTTCAAAAGAAAGTAAAAAAAGACATAATGTTGATATCTTGCGTAATAAGACGGGAGAACGAAACATATAAACAAATCGTATGTGAAATTTTCGATAGTTTGAGTGACCATGAGTGACCATCCCAGCTTCCCAACAACGCTTCATGCCAGCTTTTCAGAAGTGTGGTGACGCCAACCACATAGCTTCCTAGTGTGCCCACACACAGTCTTATGTGTGCTTCATATCATATATTGTTAAAATTTATATACCATGACAATCATATAAATAAATAAATTATGTAGTCACATATTGCGGAAGCGTAGGATCAAGTATAACATATAAAGGTTAACTAAAAACATAAATAAAGAACGTACCGTATGCAATCTTGATTCTTGGATGAACCCTAATTAGGGTTTATATGAATTAGGGATCTATTGATTAACCCCTTACCGTTTTGTTAATCGATCCAAGATACAATCAACAGTGTGATTGTACCACATTCTTGTACACACGTACTAAATCGAATTAAAGTAATGCTAGT
>LBNU01006288.1:44237-66861 GCA_014162995.1 Artemisia annua | reverse complement strand
AAATAGAGAGAGATAGATTTTTATCTTTTCTGCGGTTTTAGTTGATCATACATTTAGGATTGCCGTTAACTAAATTTTTCCTATCATCTAACGAAAGAACTTCTTGAAGTCTTATACGGAATTCGGCATTTATTCATTCATCACACCTATGCTGGAAACTAGATTCTTCATCATCACTTGACTTGACTTTAGCTTATCAAGGTCATGAACTTGATCTATTTTCCTTAATCTTGTCTTATAATATCGATACTCAATTGTTTCCATTATACCCATTCATTCATGAACTCTTGAGTTTCTCATATTAGCTCCATCCAGTGACATGCTTGAAAGATCTTGGATTTCTTCAATTGCCGTCACTATTTACTCTCTCCCAAACTTCGGATGGAGGCTTAGTGCAATATGATACCTAAATATATATAATTCTTGCTACAAAAAGATATACAATCAATGCTATTAAGATATGAAGTAACTATTAGTGTTATAAACCTTAGTAATAGATGCATCAATATACATCCATATATACTTTCATCTTCGGGTAAGACACACAACATCTGATATGTTCAACATACAATTGTCATGAAAAATAGCAGAAAGATCAATATTAATGTTTCTTATATTATTGTGAGTTCCCCTTGATGAGGTGATGAAATATAAGTTGCCCAATTTTCTTTACTTTCACATAAACTACTTTCATTAGTTCTTTTGCTCGGACATAAGCAATTTCATTATATTATTCCATGTATTAAACTATTTCTATATATATACATGCTACAACTTTCATCTTCTTAAAAGCTATCTACTTCTAATTTGCTCATTCTTCAGCTACTTTATCGTGTCATGTCTGATATAACTTAATAATTATTACACACGTATCATAAACAAATTTATAAAACCATTAATTCTATTTACTATATCGTATGACTTATCTACTCACGTAAGATTTCAAATTTCAGATATTATTTCCAACTTATATGTATATAAACTCCGATTTTGTCTTTCAATAAAGACTGGTTGTGACTGTATGCTATTAAGTTGTATTGTTGCCCTTCCTTTCTGTAATACTTTATAATTTTCAAACCATGACTCGTTTTCAAGTTAAACACAATATATTTAAAAGCTTGGTTAACGTAGCTCTGATGCCAGTTGTTGAAAACTAGAAGGGTTGAGTAGTTACCCCATTTTATTAATATCTTTGAGAACTTTCCTTTAATCAAAGATATGAACACAAAAAATATATAACTATCAAGTATAAAGAAAAGAAACGACACAAACCATGACCACGATTGTTTATCGTGAAGTTCGCTACACAGAACTCTATTTTCCTTGCCTACCGTCCTAACGGCTCAAGAGTATCCACTTCGAGAGTTTCTTTCAACTAGTCAACAAGCTCATTTTACCGCGGAGAAACCTTACCGTCGCCTTAACAGTTACCGACACCTAAGCTAGATGTCGAGTTCTTTTTACCCAAGGGGTGAACAACCACCTCCCGTTTTGGTTCGTTTTAACAAGGTTACAACCACTCCCGTCATTCCCATCACACTATGTATTTTAAGGCCTAAAATACTAACCGATCACAACTGAAAACACACAATCAAATGAAGTGTAAACTACACAAAGTCTACATGATGCTAAGCTAACAAGTCTTGCAATGTTGAGTTGAATACTTGTAACTTTACATGCACTTGTGAACTTCTTTGCTACAAAAGAATCTTCACAACAATGAGATGTTAAAGGGTTAGATGAAAGATATGAATGTGTATGTGCAAAATATGATGAGAAGTGATAAAGGAAAAATGCTAGCAAATGGCTTGGTATTTATAGCAAAACAACCATCAGGTCTGGCGGATATGGCGGAACCCTCAGAAGGGTTCCACCCGTGTACCACGAGGGTTCCGCCATGTCTGACAGTATGTTTTGCCATAACTTGCCAAACCATCCAAAGTCGCATCAAATAAATTCTTGGTCAAACACAAAACTTGTGTAAGAAACCTATGGAGAGTCAAACACACAAACCTTGTGTAAGAGATCTATGTTGAGTCAAACACACAATCTTTCCATAAATGTATGTTGACAAAACTTACCATAAATGGGATGTGACATTTCTATTTTAAGAAATATGAAAATGTTGTGTTTTATATGAAATGTAAATGTAGCAAATGTCTAGTTATGCAAGACTTTAAACTAAAATCATGTTTTACTAAAAACTAAAGCTTACACTTTGTCATTAACAAAACTTAGCAAAGATCGTAAAATATAAATAAAGTTTTTAGGCGATATTTGTATTAACAGATAAGTTCAGCTCACATAAGTTCAAAACTGAAGACAACTTCAGCAGACACAACTACAAAGTTGAAGACAACGTCAGCTCACATAGCAAAGCTGAACTGAAGAATACAGTTCAGCTCCAACTTCTTCAGAGTCCTTGAAGAAAAACAAATTCTTCACTTCAAGCGTACTGATGTGGGTCAGTAACCGAAGACCAAGTCAAAAAAAGAAGTTCAATGCAATAAGGGTCGCAATATTTGCTGAACGATGTTGATCTCCTCTGTAAGGTGTTGAGCAAAAGAACTCCTAGCATCTAGAAGGTTTCAAGGTGGGAAAAGATACCTTATACCAAAAAGATAAAGTAAAATCTATTTAGGAATGACAAACTGTCACAGTTGGTATAAAATTGTAAACAATGTACTTAACTACTCCCTAAAGTAAATCTAACATTGTACTTGTTTAGTAACATCTCATCCCATCCCTCCATAGGATTCTAGACATGTGTAATTACGAACCCCTTGAAATACTAATTCCCTTCTATAAAAGACAATGCATGTAAAGGAGTAAAGCATCTCTTGCAATTAAGACGACAAAGTCTTCAATAGATCATTTACTCCTCAAATCAGACTATGTCGCTGAAAATTCAGCGAGCAAGGAAAGTTTGTACTTAAACAACACATGTATGTGTTTAAGTTTGAGAGGAGATCACCCCACATTGTCATTCAACGGGTATAGTGTTCCGCAACTATCCCCTATAATTCTTTGATTCATTTCTAATAAGAATTATAAAATTTGAAAAGTACAAATGTTGTTATTAGTTGTCATGAGTAAAACGTGTTTCTTTAACCTCTTAAAGTAATTCATGTATTACCTAAACGTCGGGACCAACATCAATTTAACCTCCAATTCATTCTAAAGTTATAAAACCATAAACCAGCTCCAAATAGATAACAAATCCAACTTTTAACCTCAATTCCAAGTGAAACCCATGCTACCAAAAAGCCCATACAGATTTGGACAAACCTTATGGTTAACTATTAGATGTTATATCACATGTGATATATCAATCGAGTTTGCATTTAAAAAGCAAATCTCCAGCGAATTTGAGTCTACAAATTAGAAGTTCAGAATTAGTGTTATATCACATGTGATATAACAAGCGAGATTGGATGCAAAAAGCAAATTTCATATATTTTCTCCAACTTTTATAGAGGGGGATGTTAGCTAATAAGGTCTATTGGCCCGGCCCGTTGGTTTAGGCCCGTTTAGCATTTAGGGTTTAGGTCTTTGTCTTTTCTATTTAATGTTTTGTATTGTAACTACTTAGTTGAATCTGATAATACAGTTATCAGTATTCCCTTGATTCATACATGTTTAACCTTTCTTTGTTTACTATTTACCAGGGTTCTAAACGACGCGTCATGGTGGCGCTAAGACGCCGCAAAAGCATGAGGCGTTACCTCCACGTTGAGCAATAGAACAAGACGTCTGCTCTAGGCATGACATGATATGAGGCGCGAAAATGCGCGATAAGGCGCACTACGGCGCGAGGTGTGACGACTTTTTTAAATTTAACTCCGATGAAAAATGTTTTTTTACTGAAATGAAGAAGATTACATGCAAAGATAGTTTCTTGACTTCATTCCTTATATATAACACTTTTTATAAACTTGGTATATATGATGAGAAAAGTGAATATGGGGTTGTCTCACATCTAAGCTTACATGTGAAACCATAAAAATCACTAAAAAAATATGTCATTTTGGTTATTATTTTCTCAAAATTTGAGTAGTGGAACTAATATATGCATAGTAAAACACATTTTAATGGTGAATTAAATCAAAACATTGTTGAATCTATAGCTAATTTATTAGTCGATGAAATCACCTATCAATATGATGTAGAAGACGCATGAATCAAAGTGAGCCCAACTTAAGTGATGTTGTGATGAAATCAAGAGAAAACACTAATATTGTGAAGGACATAATACAAATGAGGAAGATTTGATGTTTTTCTTGTTAAAAAAATGTAATTTTGGATGGTTTCACATGTAAGCTAGATGTGAGACAGCCCCATATTCACTTTCCTCATATATGAAATATGATATAATCATATTATATATAAATTTATAAATATTTTCATTTTGTGTCGCTTTAAGTCACGTCTTTGAAAATGTTATGGCTTCGCCATCACTTCTAAGGCGTGTGGCTTGGGTATGCCGCTACGCCACACCTCACACTATTTATAACCCTTCCAGATTTGTTGTAACTTGAATATCAGAGATGAACTATTTATTTACTAAATTTTGTTTAGTTTTCTTAGTTTATTTACCATAAAAGAAGATTAATAAATTAAATAGGTGTAAAATAATTAAAACAAGCTGAAGAAATCGGATAGGTTAGCATACTTGGTGGGACATTTGGTTTGACAGAAAGTAATGGAATGAAATCTCCAATTCCTTTGCACTAATTCCGGAACATCTTGGTTATCTTTTCACACGAATATTGATTTCTATCTAGTTGCAATTAGTTCTGTCACATAGATGAGTTTATCAATCCTTAAAAACGAATGCCGTCGATTTCCAATTATAAGTGCGTGGTCGATTAGATCACTTCGTCAGTTCGTCTATGCAAATAACTTTCAAATGGAGGATCTTGCTCCAAACACAGGGACTCAACTTTCCATTCCAATTTACAAAGCAACCAACGCCTAAATTTACCAGTAATGATATCTATAAATCATGATTAGGATATGACAAATTCAATGAATTATGGAAGGTGTGTTTAATTGACACTAATAAAAATAATGAGCTATTTTAAGTGAAGCAACAGGGGAGATAATAATAGAAGTCAATCAAATAAACAAAAACAATAGTACTAGTAATAAATGTGATACACAGAAAATCAAATTTGAATCATTGATGCCATGTGCAAGGGCAAAAAGAAATGCAGATCAAGGGAATCTAATCACCAAATATTGCTGCGAAGTTTTCTTCTTCAAATTATTTTTTCATCTTTGGTTTCTTTAAAAAATGTTCCCTTAAGATCATTTTACAAGATCTTCTTTTGTTTCATTTGACTTTTTCAAGATCATATTTACAACTTTTAGTGCATTAGATACAACCACACTACTTCTAAGGAACATTATCTGCCTGTCAAATGATACTTGTGTGGGGTGGTGTTGTTGTAAAGAGGGAACATGATAGATGACACATGAGAAATTTAAAAATGGACTAGTATACGTAGCGACAACAATAATGGTGGAGTTGATCGTTCATATTGCCGTAGATAATGTGGTACGTAAGTACTCAAGTATCGATGAGACGTATGGTATTTTCAATCCAATCCCTATAGGCTATTTCCTAAATATGTAAAAATAACTAAACAAAGTTTTGTGACAAGTATAGTTCAGATGCAAAGTGAATGCATATGCTAGTTAGAATAGCATCATAATTCTTCGTTTATTGATGAATACTAATCAACTAAAAACAGTTTCGACAAATTCCCAGTTCACGGATAGTGTGAAGATTAGACCTTAATTAGAGAAGAGGGTTAAAGATCATATATGATCACTTTTTATATAACAAAAGAATGTGATACAAAAATGAGAAGTTGAATACAATTGGCAACTATAATATATCTTTTCCTGAAAAACTACAGGTGACATATATCTCATGTACACTCCACAACAGCAACAAACATATACGTATAAGAAGTAAATTAAAACCAAAAATTTGAAAGCAACACTTTTTATGCTATGTATCATATACTTAAGATATGATAGTCTAATGGAATCCCCGTGACCCTCGAGATTGGTAAAGTTCCAACCTACCTTTGGAGTTCTGTAGAAGAGACTCCACCACCTCATCTTGGATCAGCAGAGATTGTTTGGATGCCCATTCAAGAACAGTAAGCACCTCAGCTTGTGCAAGATCTTCGCTGTCTGGTACGTGCAGAGCAATGTAGCATAGCAGCACCAAAGCAGGGCTCTGAACCATTTGCTCCCCAAAGTAGACCAATTGAATCAAATGTTTTGCCCCTCCAGCACTGATAATCGCCTTGGAATGATCAAGGTGAAGATAGTTTTCTGAACCGGCAAACTTAGTCAATGCGACGGCTGCTGCTTTAGTAATCTCAGCCTCTCGTTCATCAAGAAGGTGAACCAAGGGTTTTATCATTTGAGACTCAGTAGCACGAAAAGTTCTAGCCAAGTTTCCAATCGCTTTGATACATGGAAGTAGTAGTTTTGAATCTGCTTTCTCTATAATCTTCAGTAACTGCTCGATAACAGCTTTGCAAGCAGGTGCGTTTGGCTTAAATGCTGATCTTCTCAATTCAGAATCTTGTTCTGCCACACTAGTGATTTCCATAAGCGCCATAGCAGAATTATACTGAACTTCTTCGGGACCTTTCTCCAACAAGACAGCAAAACACAACAAAGCTCGTGATTCTGTAATACTTCTACAAATCCCTGAATTCCCAATAGCCAAATGCCAAAGCGCCCTTGCAGCCATAGCCTTCATATAAGCTTTAGTAGCAGGATCCTCTAACTCTCTCCCCTTATGCAGACCATTAGCAGATAACGAAACACTCGGATGATGATGATGATGAATCTGCTTCTTAACAACAACATTTTCACTTTTCTGATTAGAATTCGTAACAGCCCCATTTGTTTGGTTTTTCATAGCCATAGTACTAGCAACTACACTATGCATCCTAAACGGCTGTTGACTATTAGCCCCCGTCCCAGTAGGATGCCCAATTCTGTTCTTATCATCCTCATCATTCACATTCGCACCCTTACTAGCCACATTACTGCTATTACTACCATTATTATTATTATTATTATTATTATTATTATTATTATTATTATTACTAGCTAAAACAACAGCATGAATAGAAGTCGGTTTATTACTAGTAATAGCATACTTACTATGCTCCTCGACAGTCTCAAACGCCAAATGCCCAACTAGCAACCTCACAATATTATGCTGAGCAAACAAATCCTGACACTTAGGATAATGCGCCACCAGCTCCGCCACAGCCCACGCCACAACTCCTTGCACTTTCATACTCCCTTCTTTCAGTATCTTCACAAAAACCGAACACACACCAGCATGAATCATATGCTCCACACTCTCGGGATCACGCCCCAACAACCCAATCGCATTAGCAGCATTCTCCTGTCCCTCAACTTTGCCTTCCTTAACCAGCTTCAATAAAGGATTCACACCACCTTCCTCAATAATAAGCTTCCCATACCTATCATTATCTCGTGCCAACGAAACAAGCGAAGCAGCAGCATCAGACTTATCCTCCAAGCTACCCGTATACAATATCGCAATCTGCTCCCATATTAAACACAATATAGGCTCATTAGCAGCAATAGGAGGCAAGCCAAGATACTCATCAGTAGATGACGTAGGTGCTGACACTCTCAGCAGCCATGACACGTCACCAATACTATTTTCCAACTGGGAGGACATTTTACGAAAGGTGGCAGCTGGAGTTATAGTAAAAACACGTTTAACTATGCCATTGTTTCTGCATTTAAGAACTAGTGACAATGCTTTATCTAGTACTTGTTCAGTGTCATCTATGATTCTTTTAGTTGGACGTGAGTAAAGATCATTGCTAGCACGAGCAGCTTGACGTAGTAAACTAGCTAGCTTTTCAGTTTTGGATTTGAGTTCTGAACATTCTTGTTTGTTGTTGATGGCTTCGTCTGCTGTCTTTATAACTTGGTCTGCTAGTTGGATCGGTCTTGTTAAGATTTGTTTTACTATGTCTGCCATGGGTTTTGGTTCTTGGCTGGAGTTGACTAGATTCCGGCACTGAAAATGGATGTGATCAAGAGAGAGAAGGAGAGATGTTTTTGGGGGTGATAAAAAAGGTGTAAGAAGTGGAGTTGTTATTTTGGTGACAAAGGTTTTTAGGAAGTCAAAAGTCATACACCTTCGATTCCACCATTCCACATGTTTCAGTAATTGAATAATGTTTGTTTAAGGTTATTTTTTGGACACTATACATTTTTTACTTTTTCCATATTAAATCACACCATTTGATACAAAAGTACAAACACTGTTATGCATGATTGATAAAACACTGTTTGCATGATTGATGGTGCGCACATCACTTTTAGTAGTGTATATACCCCCCTCCTTTTTTTAAATTTTGATATAATATAAAAACAAAAAATTGAGAAAGAGTTTAAACCAATTTTTTAAAATCGTGGTTAACCCGGTTACTTAAATAGGGAGTCGGTTAAGTCACTCAAAGTCGATTTTCAAGTAACCGTTGTATGCATTTGGGGCCCACAATTTTCACATTGTCTGAAAAGTGATTAACTCACCATTGTGGGTCTTATTTTGTAACATTCGCCCGTGAGTATGTTTGTGAGTAGCAGACTCACTCGTGAGTTGGGTTACTCACACCCCACTAATGATCATCAATAAGGGTAGTCTTAATTTTAGTTGGGTATGAAAGAGACTATTCAATAAGAGTTTGTGAGAGTACTTGAAAGGAGCAGGAATGTAGCTATTTTGTATGTCTGTGAAAAGCGACCAATGGTTAACTAACTACAAATAAAAACGACTTATGAGCGACCAACGACCTAACAAAACAACATCAAACAATCATATGTTCATATTGGTGAGTTTCGGTTTACGAATTATTTATAGCATCTTTTATATCAACGCAAGGTAGGCTTCACTTTTCTTTGAAGAGTGCCTTAGTTAAATTTTTTCTACTATGTTAAAAAACCTAGCATGGTAAACGACTGTAGGCTGTTAAGGTCCACGTTAAACAATTTTCTTCAGTTGCACGCTTTTTTGACAATAATTTTATAGACGATATTGTTTTTGAAATAAATAAATAATGATTTCATTTCATGAACGAAAATTGACATGTGAGTATGTGACTATTTTTTCTCTTCCTTTGACATTATTATCTATATCTATACTACATATAAAGCAAATTAGACATTCTCTCTTATTAATTTTTTAAGATTTTCATATTTAGATTTTAAGTAAATTACAAGTGATAAAGCATAAAGAACATCTATGTAAAGCACAAAATTTTAAGGTCACCATATCTCTTACATATGTACATTTAATACACCCCTAAACCAATTACTACAAGTTAAAAAGCGTAATTTACAAGTACTTAAAGCACAAATAAAAACACTATGTATTTTATACAATTAATAGACAATTTAAAACACCCCGTCACTAATATGTACAACTACCTAAACACAATGTACAACCAAAATCATGAAATGGGTCGGTCAACCCAAAGGTCTTACTCGGCTCAATTTTTCAATTTTCCACACATCATTCGATTTCTCGACCGATTGCGAATCCACAAACAAAACACAATCTCCGATTCTCTTTTACATTCACATATTTGTTCCTAGAAACAAAAATAAATGCCTTTTTTCTCCATAAAATCTGAAAATCAGCCAAATGGTGATATTTAGACTATATCATTAACACAAGATTAAATAAGGTCACAACAACCAAAATAAATTAAGAACATTAACAATACCGTGACCTTAGCTAACGGTGTGACCTAACTTGACACGCAAACACACTCTCGATACGATTTTTAGTTTTCAACCATTTTACTTATCAAAACATTAAAACCCGTTTGTTTATAACCCGAAACAAAAAGATTGGTCATGAGTTTGACTCGTGACTGAGTCAACTCGCGCGTGGTGTTCGCGTTTCTTACCTTGGCATGTAGATCTATTAATTTGAGGGTGATGGGTTGTTGACGGCGGTGTAGCAACAAAAGAGGGTGGTGAGTGGTTATTAGGGCGTGTGGTATAGTAGGTTAAAGAGGAGGTGATGGTGGTTGTTTTGGTGGTGGGGGTGAAATGGTAGAAGTGGTGGTGATGGTGGTTGTTGGGTGTTGCAGGTCGGTGGCTTCAAGAGAAGAGAAAGATAGGGTGTTGTGTTTATTAGGGTTAGTGAAATGAAAGGATAAAGGTGGAGTAGAGTTTTAAGTATTAGTTAGGGACCTCATGTGCAATTATTAGAGTGGGTCAAGCATTATATTATTGTACTGGTGTGGGCCTATATTTGTATATTATAACCAAGCAGAATTTTGGCTAATGGAAGGGATGAATTGTGACTAATTTTTCTTATTATGCAAAAATTTAGTATATTCTTGGCTAATGGTTATTTTTGAGGTTCGTAATGACAAAATGAATAATTTTTGGGGTTATGTGTTATTGACGAGACTGAGATTAATTCATTACTGTTAGGAAAAGGTGCAACCAAACAAAATTTGCTCGTCGCAAAATATATGCACAGGGTACCCGTCGCCGCATCGTGCGGATACCCTGCTAGTATATATTAAAAATGGTGGATTTGATGCCTTCTGATTGGAGGGTTTTTGTTGGGCTGTTGGTGGGCTAAAAAAAACACTCGGTCCATTTACTTTCAGGTATACGAGTCCAAACGCTGCAACAAAGAAATATATATCATTACTTTCTTCTTCATTTTGTCGTGATGCCACCAAAGTAAAGCAAATCTCAAGTGCCTTTATTGTATTTTATTTGGGAGCTGAAAGTGACACGCAAGCCAATAGCAGACAATCCTCTACAATATTATTATTATTATTTTTTTTTTCATTTCGCTTTGTCTTATGTAGAGACTAGAGAGGTGTGTCACGTGGGCTTCATTTATATAACAGAACATAAAAGGCTTTAAAACGCTAATTTCACAAATCAAAATAAAACCCAAGAAAAAAAATGTCAGAAAAGTAGTACCTAACGAATAAAAAACACGCTGCTAAAACCCGGCACACATATAATGGCTTGATTACCGTTGCGGCGGTTCGCAGCCTTTTAACTAGCGCAAAACTGCAAGCTATTTCATTCTAGTCAAAGGCTTATAAGCCCAAATACCACTTCCACCAAAAGCCCATTTCAGTGACATTCTGTTATTAGCCCAACAACTCAACACGTGCACTGATAAATCTCAGCAACAATTTAAATAAGAATTACTCCGTACTAAATTAATCTTAAAACTTATTATTTTCTATACTGTATACTAGTTATAATACCCGTGCACGCACGGGGATTTGCCAGAAAAATTTAATTATATAGTATTATCGTTTAAAAACAGAAATCTTATGTATATTTTAAAAAATTAGAGTATCAACATGTGCGAAAGTAAGAAAAATGGTTAGCGAAATTGTAAATATAATCGTGACATCGACCTTGTATTTGATTCTTGAGCGTGTCTCCTTATAATGTTATTGGGCCAAAGGTTCTTTGATCACATGAGTGTACACATAAATCAAATTTATTTTAAATTTTTTGTTTATTATATGGATATATAAGAATTTACCCGTGAAAATTATGATATAAGTACAACTAATAAGTATGCATGAGTTTTTCATTATGTATTAATATCAATTAATATTTTGTAAAAATTTTATTGAATGAAAGATTTAACTTTGTTTAGCTGACATAGATGTTAATGCTGAGGTTGATGTTGTTGTTTAACTTTAACTATTGATATCATGTTACACAAAATGTGCGAGTTTAGTAGCACATAATGAGCGTTGATGGAGTTAAAATATACTCCGTAAAGTTTTTTAAAAATGTTTTTCCGGATATCCGTATATAAACTTTAAATAACAGAAGCTGAACCCACATCAGCATTAGTAGTAACAGACCAGTGATCATGTAAGATTTCGTGACCACTATTTCTACGCGCACCCCTACTCTTAGTTCGCATATCTAAATAGGAAATACAACAAACACCAAAAGAGAAATAAACAACAAACAATGTACACGTATAACACGGCGCGACATGATTTACAAAAACACATAGATGAAATTGAATAGATGCACAAAACACATAGACGACAACCAATAGATGCACACACAAACACGATTCCAATAAAAGAAAGAAATAAAACGAAGATGAAGCAAAAGACAACCTAGTTTTAGCTACTGGTAAGAAGATTCCGGCAAAAGGTCGAGAAAAGGTAGAGGAAGAAGATAAGTATAAGGAAAGCGGTGACCTTGTGAATGTAAAATCCAAAAAGAAGAATAAGGCTTAGATCATGGGCCTGGACAACACGCATGGGGCAAGCCAAAAAACTGGAAAAACCTAAACGACATGGTGTGCGTCATTTTGCGACGCTGCGTTATATATATAGTAATAATTACACGAGTCATTATAATTACAATCACATATATTTATTTTCATATCACAGTACTCGTACTTACCATTTGATATTTATATTATCGTTAATAATAATTTAACTGTATTTAATATTCAAACCCGTGTACGTATAGATTAAACTTTTAAATAAGATAACATGAGTTCTTATTTATATTTAACGCACATAGTAAAAAGATATTTTAATAGATGAAAGTTTAAAACTAATATTTATTTTAAAAGTATTTAACGTATATTAAAACTAATTCGTACATTTATAAAATTTTGTAAGTTTAATGGATGGAAGTTTCAAACTAATACTAATACAGTAATACTCATGTAATTGTAAACAAAGTTCATATTATAAAGTGTAAGGGGTATAAAGTGTAAGGGGTTATTTGTTTATTATCTAAAGTTATCAAAAAAACATGGAGATTTATAATTTTACACTTAACTCTATATAATATACTAGCTTTATAACCCTTCATTATATTATTTGATTAATTATAAGTGGACATAAATAAATAAGGAATAACGGCATACATGTATTCTATAAAAATTATAATAATGAATAGATAAAAAGTTGAGGCCTTATGTTATCTATGTTCAACACATTAAGTTATTTCATACAAAAGCAATACTCTATGAGTGTGCAACTTTTATTACTTAATGCTCGACAATGTTTCTTGAAAGAAATGGAAATCCAAAGGAACGTATTCATATACGACATAAGACTTCTTTGTAAACTACATTTGTAGCTGAGTTACAATAGTTTCCCTCCCTATCTAAACATAAAACCTTCAATCCTCGCTTGCTCTTTACTCTTGACAAAGCGACATATAGTTGTCCGTGTGAGAATACNTTTAATTCACGTTTTTTTCCCTTCTTCTTCGCTTTCATACGTTTTCGTCTGTTTTCATATATTTTCGTCCGTTTTCATACGTTTTCGTCCGTTTTTTACGTTTTCGTCTCTTTTCAAACGTTCTCGTCTCTTTCCGTCCGTTTTTATACGTTTTCATCCTTTTTCAAACGTTTTCGTCCATTTTTATACGTTTTCGTTCGTTTTCATACACTTTTTGTCTATTTTTATATGTTTATATAGCTTCATAACCCGCCCGATGGGCGGGTTAGCTTCATTATATTATTTGATTAATTATAAGTGGACATAAATAAATAAGGAATAACGGCATACATGTATTATATAAAAATTATAATAATGAATAGATAAAAAGTTGAGGCTTTATGTTATGTATGTTCAACACATTAAGTTATTTCATACAAAAGCAATACTCTATGAGTGTGCAACTTTTATTACTTAATGCTCGACAATGTTTCAAATGAAAGAAATGGAAATCCAAAGGAACGTATTCATATACGACATAAGACTTCTTTGTAAACTACATTTGTAGTTGAGTTACAATAGTTTCCCTCCCTATCTAAACATAAAACCTTCAGTCCTCGCTTGCTCTTGACTCTTGACAAAGCGACATATAGTTGTCCGTGTGAGAATACCGGCTTTGGTAAATACAAACCAACCTGTGACAATGTCTGTCCTTGGCTTTTATTAATCGTCATACCAAAACACACTTGAATAGGAAACTGTCTTCTGTTTAATTTGAATGGCATCTTTGATTCTGAAGGGGTAATAACCATACGGGGAATAGCGCAAATCCTACCAACAGCTCCACCAGATATGATCCTCGCTTCAATAACGTTGACTCCCAACCTTATCACTTGTAGCCTGGTTCCATTGCATAGCCCTGCTTTTTGATCAATGTTTCGCATTAACATTACAGGAGTACCAATCTTCAACTTTATTGTATGTTGCGGAAGACCGGACATCCTTATACCGTTAAGGAAATCTGTTGTGTCAATAGAATCATCAAAATTTGTGTCTACGTCATCCAAAGAAACAGAATCAGATGATTCGTACATCGTCTCGTCTCCTTCAATTAAATCCAGCATGCGCCCATTAATCAAATCCACCATTTCATGAGTTGGTGAAAGAATGGCCCTTTCTTGAAAGAATTCAGCATCCCATAGGTTTTGGCCCAAATTCGGGTATGTTGCCTCAATTATTGAGCCTACATAATCATCTGACTATGGAATCAACATACTATCCGGAAATACAACTGTCGATTCACCATCATTCTTACCACCAACCTTTCCATTACCAATGTCCAAAATCCAATCAGCAAAATCTTGTATTTCTTTTCTTTCGGATTCAGTTGATCCAGAACCCAACCTCATGTTTACCGTTAAGTTCATAACTTTGCAGTGCTGCCACAGATAAGAAGAGTTAATTGTGGCATGGACGTCTTCGTTACGGCTGGCATTAGGAATGACAGGAAGGATTTGTGGAAAATCACCACCAAAAACAACCACTTTTCCACCAAAAACACGTTTAGATTCTTGAGAAGGGTCTGTCCTGCAAATATCTCGCAATGTCCTATCAAGTGCTTCATAACAATATGACTGTATCATAGGAGCCTCGTCCCATATAATGAGCTTCGCTTGTCGTATCAAATCAGCGAGATCACTGTCACCAGGAATGTGGCACATTGAATCTTCTAATATTTTAATTGGAATTGCAAACCTAGAATGTGTTGTCCTTCCACCTTCCAACAATAGCACTGCAATACCGCTAGACACAACATTCAACACAATACCACCTTTTGAACATAATGCAGCAGACATTGTTTTGTAGAGGTATGTTTTTCCAGTTCCACCGTATCCATACACAAAGAACATCCCACCTTTATCGTTGTCTACAGCGTCCATAACAGTTGCATAAATACCTTTTTGTTCAGATGTCAAGTTGCCATACAATGTTTTATGTTGCTCTTTTAATTCATCTACATTGTACGATTTCTCATCATATACCAACCTGTTATACCCTTCCATCGTGAATTCGTCATTCGGATATGGCATGTGTGTGAAATTCTTCAAACTCTTGTTGTTACACAGTAGCATGTCTTCAATATAAGTTAGACATATGTTGTACTTCTGATTGTCTGAAAGTTGCAGGCCTGCATATACATATATTTGTTACTATTAATATACAATTGTTAAATAATAGAGAAGCTTGATTGATCTAAAATGAAATTATAACAAAGTAAAGTAAATGTGGTAAACTATGTGTATGATTATTTGGCAAATAATGACAAAATAATATTGTTTACACATATGGAGAATAAGTTAGTGATGGCTGCTATTAAGTCATTATGTAAGTTATACATGTAATACGAAATCAATGCTGAAACAAACATATATAATTAAAACAACATACCAGGATTATTATGCTTTATGCGCTCAACACGCTCCACATCACTAGCCATTAGATGCCATGTTTTTTCCCAAACTATGTCGGGCCGAGACATACTATCTGTCATGAGTAGCATCACAAAGAATGACCTCAAATAATCGCCCATTCCCCAATGACTCGCTTCATTTAATCCATCAATATACTCCTTATCATCCTGCAAAAGTCGACGGGCATAGCAAGCTTCTCTGTAAGTAGGATACACAATATCGTCATATTTCCTAAGGTCCTACCATTTCTGCGGACCTCTAACCTTGTTTAGCAATACATGCAAGTAAAAATACTCTCCGCAAGAAGGCGGAACGTAATGAATACGTCCTAAACTAAAACCTCTCTGTCTCTCTGTCCAAATTATTTTCTGAGAATTCCAAACATAAAATTTAGGGATCTCCGTATAAAGCAATGTTTGCGCAAACGTATCAGTCTTGTTTAGCTCCATCCACTGTACAAATTTAGTCTGGTTTACAGAATCATTTTCAAGAGTGTAATCAATGCTTTCGGTTGCATCAAATACAACTGACTGTTCATCCTTCAAATGAAATGGTAGACATTCAACGGCTGGAGTCCTATAGTGTATATAAATCTAAATATACGCCAAGCTACTTCACAAGCAGAGAGATACCTACAATCATAGAAATCCTTAATCTCGTCTACCTCTTCGCCATCTACACCAACAGTAACCCTATCCGGTCCCTTGTTGATATATTTGAATAAATGATTAGACGAAAAGTGTTACACTTTTAGGGGGTCATTTAAGCCCTAACTCGTATAAATGTGATCAAATATTGCCCTAAATCGTTCCTTTTGTCATTTTAGGTACTTTTGAGAGGAATTCTGGAAAACATGCATATTTGGACGTTTTTGGAGCATAAAAGTGAAGAAAACGACAAAGTCTCAAAAGATGAAGATTTACAACCTGACGGCGTCAGAAGTCACAAGGTGACGCCGTCAGAAAGCCTTGACAAAAGAGTGGAAACCAATTATCAAATGACGGGCCAGAGGAAATTTTGGATTTAACACCTGACGCCGTCAGGTGTTAGGAAAAGTAGGCCGTCAGGAGTAAAGTTAAAGAGTGACGGCCCAGAAGGTTTTATAAGGTGACGGCGTCAGAAGTGGATCTAGGCCATCCGAGAAACCTAATGGCGGCGAGCTGACGGCGTCAGCCCTTATAACCTGACGCCGTCAGAGTGTAAAATCTATATATAGTTTTCTAATTTTCATTCATTAGTGTGGAACTTTGTGGAGAACTTTTAGGGCAAACCCTAAAGACGAATTTTCTGTACTTTTTAGGGTTTCCAACCCTTGGAACCCTCATGCTTAATTAAAGATAAGTCTTCACTTTAATTCAATCAATATGTCTATGTGTTGGTTGATTATCTCTTTTGCTTGTCTTTTAATTAACATGTGTAGCTAAATTCTCTAGTGTTTGCTTAGATCTAATGAAACCTAACTATTAATTATTGGTTGATTGGTGTGTGTTGTTGTTTGTTGGGATGATTGTTCCATCAATGTTAGGCTCAAGAAAACTGGCCAACCTCCTTTATGGTAACGTGCTTGAACGTCTTGGGAAACATGTAGCCAAGGCATACTAGGCTATTAAGGTAGTATTTAACGCATGAGCCACTGTTTACAATCCCTATGGTTGTGCCGTGCATGGCATAGGAGGAGATAAGAGCTCATAGAATTGGATAGATATGTATGCCACTCCATGAGTTATTAGTAATACACCCTTCATCCACACAAGTAACATACATATCAATTAACCGGTAAAAGATAGTTAGGGAGTAATGAAATCTAAGTAAACACAATTTTCTCCATATTGTTTTCACAACCAAATAGTTTAGATAATTTATTTTCTTTTGCAATAGTAGTAATTTTGGGTTAGTTGACTAGCAACTAATGCCGCCCACTCCTTATAAACCGAGATTTTACTTGCTTTCATAAAACATAAAAATACAAAAAGAATCTTCCTTCCACCTTTAGGCCTATTAGAGTAGTTTTTCTATCCTAACGAACACTATTCCCTGTGAGAGAACGATCAATCCCCCGTACTTACCAATATCTTATACTACTACGGTCAGGTACACTGCCTGGTGGGGTTGTAAGCCTCTTGAGATCCCTCGAGAGGTAAAACCTGTTGTAAGGTCACAAAACCACGCATCAAGTTTTTGGCGCCGCTTCCGGGGAATAGTTATTGTTAGGTAGAAGTTTTATTTCTTTAGGTCTACTCACTAGATTCCTTTCTAGCGAGATTTTTATTTTATTTTTCTAGGATTTTCTTTAGTCTATCTTTTTCTTCGTGTTTTTGTTCGTAATCTTTACCATCCGCCATCATGGAAGGTGGTAACATCCTTGATCCCAACAACCTAATTCAACCAAACCACCCACCACAACCAAACCAACCTCCTAGACCCCGCACCTTAGGAGAGTATTCCCGACCTAGCCACCTTGGCTATCGAAACACCATTGAGCTCACTCAAGGAGCCAATGTCACTCCCTTGCGATCCGACACCATCCGGTTGGTGCAAAGCGGATGCGCATTCCATGGACTTCGTTCCGAAGATCCAAACCAACATCTCAAGGATTTCCTCAAAATCGTAGATTCCATAGACCTTGATGTTGCAACTCGAGAGACGACCCAATTGCGTATCTTCCAATTCTCTCTACGGGACCAAGCTAGTCAATGGCTTGAGCGACTTCCCGCAGGATCCATCACCTCTTGGGACGATCTCACAACTCGTTTCCTTGCTCAATTTTCCCACCAGGGAGAACTACCAAGCTAAGGAATGATATCTTGGCGTTCCAACAACGCCAAGGCGAAACCCTCTACGAGGCATGGACTCGATTCAAGGACTTACTCCAAAAAGTCCCTCATCATGGCATAGACCTTTGGCTCCAAGTCCAAATCTTCTATGACCACATCAATCTCCACACGAGGCAAACCATTGACCAAGCGGCCGATGGCAAGCTACGTGATCTAAGTGCGGAACAATCATGGGATCTCCTAGAAGACCTTGCTCTATATGACAACCAAAGTTGGAATGATCCCCGTTATTTGAATAAAACGGTCAAGGCAATATCTTTGCCTTCGAATAATTCAAGCACTTCCGACCGTAGGATCATAGAACTTGAAGACCAAGTCAAGTTTCTCATGAAATCTTACGAAGCTCCTAAACATTCAAGCCAAGTAAACAAAATCAGTTCTTCGTGCGAATTATGTAGTGGTCCCCACGACACTCGTGATTGCATGGAACTCCCCGAACAAGCTTTTGCGGACTACACATCCACGCGTACCGACGGAGCGGGAGATAAGTGGTACACTTTCAAACCCGAGTCAAACTCCTACGGAGATTCATACAACCCCTCATGGAAAAATCACCCCAACCTTAGGTGGAAGTCAAACCAAAACACACCCCAAAACAACTCTTCCAACCCACCTAATCGGTTTCAACCCAACGGTAATTCCTCAAACCGTACCTTCAACAACAATCCTTCCAACAACTATGGTAGTACCAATGATTTTGAAGGATTGATGTCAAAGTTTATGGCATCTCAAGAAGCTCGTATAGCTAAATTCACATCCGAATTCAATCAACAACAAGTGGAGATGACCAATAAGATCGACAACTTGTTGAAAGCCCTCAACAACCAAGTGCTATCACCTCCACAAAAGGACGCTAGGAACACCAATAGCGGACCACAAATCAAAGACCCCTCTTCATCCAAACATGTCCACTTCGTCAACGTTGTGACCATTAGACCAATTGATAGGAGTGAGGATGATAGTGAATCAAAGGATGAGAATAAGGGAATAGAGGTTGATAGGAAAGCTAAGGTTAGCGAAATAGAAGAAGTAGGTGAAGAGGACTACTTCAATAGGTTACCAACTAGGGAGGAGCGAGCATATCATAAGAACTTATTCGATGACTCCGAGAACCCATACTTCCTAGGTAAACCGATTATCAAAGTGGGCGATCCTTCTAATCTCAACATACCATGCAACATCGGACATTTGCATGTGTGGAAAGCTTACATCGACCCTAGATCGCCCAGTAACATCATGACTAGAGCCCAATACAACTTGATAATGAGAAGTCAACTAGGGTATAGAGTGCTACCCGATAAAGGATGGATTAGTAACTTCACGGGAAGAGTTAAGGGACTACCGGTTTATGTAGGAAACTTCACCTATGTCACCGACTTTGTGATTGTAGAAGATATCCGCCCAATAGTCGACGCAAGTTTAACCCAAGTAGTTTTAGGCAAGCCATTTATCGAGGTCTCTAGAATGACTCATGAACCTTCCTTAGGGATAGTTAAATTTAAGGATGAGACCGACGAAGTAAACTACCAAATGCCATATAAGATAGAGCAATTCCAACACTTGTCCAATGTTGAGAAGGAACTCAAACAAGCGGTTTACTATAGGAATGAAGAGGATAGACGTAGGGGAGTAGACTATGTCATGGGAAGGATATTTGGTTTCTATAAGGATTGTTTGAAATTAGGACCGGAATACAAAACCGGAAAAGAGAATGACTTAGGAACAGTGACCAACGACGAAGTCACGTAACGTACGGTGACTTTGAGTCTAGCTACAAGACTCGTAAATAAAGAAAAGCGCTTCTTGGGAGGCAACCCATGCTTTGTGTGTTTTTGTGTGTTTATTTGATTTTATTTGCTTCCGTATGTAAGTTATATTTCTTGTTATTGATTCATGCTTCAAACTAAATTGTGAAAATGCTTTATTTTGTTTTTAACTTCGTCTTAACTACATATAAAGATATTTTGCAAAAGCTAAGTGTAAGGGAAATCTAAATCGGTTTATATAGAACGAATGAACATGAATCATAACAATGAAATTAACATACATATTAGTACTTGTTTGAGTCAAATGCTTGTATCGAGTCATAATGAATTTTTGCAGGAATTCCAGGAAGTAAGATCTAGTTTTTCCAGAATTTTTCCCGGAAGCTTAACATGAGAATTCTGTCAGAACTTTCTGACGGCGTCAGGGTTAACACCTGACGGCGTCAGGTTATAATTTTCTGCAATTTTTGAAAGTTTTGTATTTTTCCGGAAACCTAAAAAGTTTTGTCAATTCTTTAACTTATAATCTCCAGGAATTCTGCAAAATATTCATTCCACAAGCATTATATCTTATTATGTAGATTTTACCGCCGATTTTACGCGAGGTTGGCCTTTATCTTTTTCAGGTTAACAGGTTATTTTGGACAAGAAGACGTTTATTATTTTGGAAGGGAAGCTTTGAACGTTCGTCTATCTTGGAAGAAGATCTAACCATGTTACATCACTATCCACAACAAACGATTCAGGGGAGTATTTGATTTCATTCTTTCATCTTATTTACTTTTACGTCTTTTATTTGAACATTGGGGACAATGTTCGGTTTAAGTGTAAGGGGGGTAAATGAAAGCACCGTTGAGAATATACTTACGCTTGATGTTTTGCTTTGTTTGATAGTAAATTTGTAATAAAACCAAGAGAAATATTTGTTAGGGCAATTTTAGCGCCAATTTAAAATTTTTTACAACATTTAGAAGTGAAACCTTGATCTTAATGAGCGTCTCATGGATAGGAAATTGTATGACTAGCACAAAACCGTACCACAAAAAAATTTTCCACCCCAAATATGTGAGGTTCGCCCCTAGAATTGGTAGGAAAAGCACCCATCTTTGGTGCTATGATGTGAGTACCGGTAGTATTTAGATTCTAGAACTTGCGTTAGGACCATCTCAAATCCACAAGTGAGACTACATTCGTGTAGTTAAGATTTACTACATGATAAGAGGCATTAGGATTAACCCATTGTTTTACACCCGTATATTTGTTATAATTACTTTGACTTCATTGGTCAAGTAATTCTCCCACACCCTTTGCGTTGTATCCACTTTTGGTACACGATACCCCTATTACACCCCTCCGAGCCTATCCTTTCGTTTCAACCTTTGAGCATCTTACTCAAAGTGAGAATTTGTTTACACCCCACTAAATGTACACCCAAATCGCCTTAGCCTACCTTGTATGCACCCACCTTTGGTGCATTATTGTGAAAACATTTGTTAAACCCTTAGTTAATTATCTAGTCAATTACATGGTTGCTAAGTTGAGTCATATCCTTGTACATATTGTTTTGGGACGATTGGGACTCATGGGTAAAGTACTAGTGTAATGGAGTAATGGGGAAGAGCAACATTATTACCCCCCCTACGTGCTAAATATTTCAAAAGTACTCCAAGTTTTTCGATTATCTTAATTCGAGTCGTTAGAATAGTAATTGTAAAGTTATGTAAAGATTTAAGTGTAAGGGGAATGCAACTCCCCTATGATGTATTATTTTGGATGGTAGGGCAAGAGTGTATGAAAAAAAATCGAAAAATCAAGAAAAATACAAAAAAATATGAAAAAGAAAAAAGAAAAACATACGGACTACCATCCCTTTTCCTTTTATGTTCTTTTTAGTTTTTGTTATTTCATTTTTAGACTAAGATTGAGTCGAGTCTTGACTTAAGCAACGATGTAGAGTGCATGTATTTGATCATGATAATTAGCTTGCCACCACTAAAATACCCTTTATTCCAACCAAACCGTGTTTATCATATCCCTACACCTTACGTTACAACCCTTTGGAAAGCCCTCTTTGATAGTTTATCTTAGGTGCTTACGCCTAGTGGAGGAGTAATTGATCCTTTCCCAAGCCTATGGTAATCTATTTGCTATGACAGGTAGTGAGTGTTATTTTCCGTTTTCATTTATGAGATATAAACTTTATGTCATTTGAGAGATGTGAGAATCCAAACACTATTTGTGAGGTGCTAGCGTATGATTTCCGTTGTTGT